>JAOXJP010231204.1:0-10665 GCA_025762735.1 Platanus orientalis | reverse complement strand
GTTGAATTTTTCAACACCAAACCGTGTAGGTTCTCAATCATTGTTGTTGCTGTCATTGCTTCCACTTGAACCAAACCTCGCTCTGATACAATTGTTAGAATCGATTTACCTTCTTTGTCTCAGAAGAAACCGGGATGCAATAAAATCAACAAGCAAAACAAAAACAGAAATCATGCACAACACAAGATTTACGTGGAAAACTCCAATTTGGGGAAAAACCACAGAACCGTAGAGAAAACTTTCACTATCTAGAAACCTTGTCAAAGACAATTTCAATTTTTGGAATCTCTCCCTCTTCACATGTAACCCTATAATGAAACATATAAATACCCCCAAAAACCATAATACATGGTGGATACGGTTCAGATCCGGTCCGGTCCGGTACATAAAACCATAAAAATAGGTCAAAATTTTTTCCATATTCGGGTTTTTTTTTAATTATATCCAGGTCAAATTCAGGTTGACAAATTCTAATGCTAACCCAAATCAAACTTCACACATTACAATGTCATCTTGTGCGAGGCAGCACAGTGTCTTATACTCAACTGACTGGGAGGTCCATTATGAATTTTGCGCACAGTACTAATTATAGCATGGTTAGCAACCCATGAGTGGCTAATAAGCTGAATTTTGTGGGCCTCGCAAATAGTCTATCAACTACTTTAATTAGACGTGCGTTCTAAAGTTATAGCTCCATTGGGCCTATATAATATATGGATGACTATTCTTGGATTCATGCCACACCAGTAGTTGATGGAGCAGTCGTTTTCCATGTGGGTGCCTTCATAGTTACCATGTCAGTGTTGTATACTTATCATACTCCCAACATAAGGAGCTATATGTTAGGGATTTACCCTAATCCCAGGATCGTGAGAAAGCAAAACAAAGCAAAATAAAGATAAAAAACAAATAACAAAACACAAAAAAACACCAGATTTATGTGGTTCACCCAACTTGGGCTACGTCTATTGAGTCGTTGCGATTTTTCATTATGATCGAAGAACAGAAAGTACAAGACGATTCAGTTGTTGCGGCCACCCTCAACATTATACATATAATTAGGGCTACATCATACAAGTGTGAAATTACCATCAGTACTATCAGGCTCCACATTTCCCATCACTGTATCCTTTGCCCTTAAAGTTCATGGAAATTTGCAAAATGGCATGATTTTTATGCTAAGGTGACAACCCATATACATTTACCAAAGAAGAAGATAACCCATATATACCCAGCTTAAAGTAGATGTGAAATTTTGGTTGCTATATATGGATGGAAGAGGACAAATATAAGATTTTCCTAGGTTGTAGACGAAGCTTTTAATGGACCAAGAAATTTTCATAAGCTGCAAAGGAAGCTTTTAATGGGCCAAGAGATGAGTCCCCAATAAATTGGTAATTCTTGACTCTCATGCGCCAAATAAAGTTATAGATCAAGGGGCCTTACTATTAGGGCTATAAACGGAACTAATTCGAAGTGGATATAGATATATCCAGATTTATATTCATTCACTTAATCAAATATTGGATAATAATTCGAATATCTGCAGAATTTTAAAAATAGGATCCATATTTGCATTTGTTTACTTAAATGAATATCATAAACAAATCCAGTTATATATGATTACACCTTTTATCAGAAAATTAGTAAAGGAAAAAGGGAGAGAAATTGAGAGGATTGGGACTGTTACAGTAATAAGAAAAGTAGAGACTAGAACACCCTAGAGAAGATGTTAAAGATCTCTGTATCACTAATTCAATAATGGAGGTGAAGATGATTGTGATAAAGATTACGGAGATAATAAGGCTATAAAGATGGAACATGGTTGAAAAAGCTCAACTAGAGAATGGGCGTTAGCTATTGAGAAGGTTTCAGCTTAGGGTTTGGTACTGATATATAAATATATTATTCTATGCATCTGGTTCTATTCTTTTAATATGTATCATCTTATATATAATATTAATTTAGAATAATAATGTGTATATATATAAAGAAAATTAATTTAAACAAATACAAATATTTACCTGGAACGAATGTATAGATATCCGAATTTAGTTCATTTATAAGCAAATGTTTGTTAAAAAAAATGAAAATATAATCGGATTGACAACCTGACAGGGCCTTAGGTTAGTGTGCTCTTTTATCAAGAAAACAATCAAATGTTCTGTGATGAAAGAGTGCCTGTAGTGTGGTGAACCCGTGGTGTGATGGGATTAAACGTTCAAGAAAGCGCTCAGTTGAAAAAGTATGTTTTGAAAAGGAGACATTAAATCCAAGAACACAACGTAACCAATTGTATGTCTACAGAGGTCTGTGCTGACACAGACAATCATAAGGTTAGTGCGCTCGAGTAGCCTCAGTGCAGGAGTGAGGAAAAACTTGCTCGGCTATAAGTGGCGTTAACATGAATGTCGTGTCCATTGGAGGTCACGGGGTTTGAGAACTCAGAATCCTCTACTACCATTAAACAATGGTAATGTCCTGCACACAATCACAGATCGACACGTGTTTAAAAACTTGAAAGTTGGATAAATGTTATAAATTTTTGTGACTTTATGTCACGCTGTAATTGTGCATAGCATGTTACCATAATTTAACGAGCAGTAGGGGGTCCGCTCTTGGGTTTTAGAGGCGACGTCCATGACAAGGTAAAAGACCTTGTGTGTGCAAAGGAGGACTACGCTGGAGATCGAATCATGGACAGAAGCCAAAGGAGAAAGAATTGAGGGCAACACCAACAATCCAAGGAGGGACAAGGATCCCGTCTTGGGGTGCATTTGCTGTGATTGAAGCACGGGTTGCTAAAGTGGAGTTAGTTGTAACTCAGGTGTGTGACAACTTTGATGAGAATGTGAACTCAAGGAGCAACTTGACTTATTCAAAGGGAAATCCTGTGAGCCTCGAACATAGTGATTAAAAGCCAACAAACAAAGCAGGATGAATTAAGGCTATAGTGTTAAAAAGGAAATTGTTGAGTCACTAAGGCCCAAGTCGAGAAGATGAAATGCGAGTTGGGCCAATTGGAAGCTGGATCTGGCTAATGGGGCTCGGCCAATGCACCATCCACCTAGGATTCGGATTCTACCATCGTTTCACTTGTTTATCCAAGTGTGTTAACAGTCATTAAGAAAAAAAAAAATCCTTTTCGATTGTTAATTTCTTATTCTAGTGACTGAAACTATCCGAAAAAGTTTTAAAATTCCTGTGAACTTTGATCATCTTTTTGGGTTGTAAAGTGGGTATTTATGTATGATCAATGCTTTGGGTCGTAAATTGAGTATTTATTTATGAGGCACATATCTTTTGGACACCCAATCAACTCAACATAGCCTTATCCATATTAGTCGAGGTTGGCATTCGTTTCACTCTATCTACGTAATATATGTCATTAAATTCACATGCAACAGTCAAGTTTAGCCTTCCTCTTGTCCATCAAACATACTTATTTTTGGTAAGAAGAAAACAGAAAAAAATAAAAATTTCATCCAACTGAATGAACTTGCACCATCTCACTCATCACTGGTGTAATCATTGGTCTTCATGTCTCTTGCATTGATGCAACAAAAAAATAATAATAATCCTTAAGTGAGATGCAGTCACAGACAAGACAACAATTTATGTGGTTTGGCAAGATTGCCTACATTCATGGATCTATACTGATCCCACTAGGTTCAAAAGAAAAGATGAATGAACTGCTCTATAAAGGCTATCTCTCATTCTCTGAAAACAATTCCAAACTAAGGTTTTAACCATTTTATATGAAGTAACATAGAAATAAATCTCATAAATACCTCCAAACAAGCAACATAAAAGTAAATCTCAAAAATATCCCCCAAAGCAACATAGAAGTAAATTTTGATGAGAATGTGGACTCAAGGAGCAGCTTGACGTATTCAAAGGGAAATCCTGAGAACCTCCAACATGGTGATTGAAACCCAACAAACAAAGCTCATGAATTAAGGCTATACTATCAAAGGAAATTGTTGACTCACTAAGGTCCAAGTTGAGAAGATGAGGTATGAGTTGGTCTAGTTAGAAGCTGGATCTGGCTAATGGTACTTGGCCAATGCAGCATGCACCTAGGATTCATTCCGACTCACCATCATTTATTTGTTTATCTAAGTGTGTTAACACTCATTAAGCAAAAAAAAAATGTCTTCTTGTTGTGACAAAATAGCATAGCAGAACAAAACATGGATCAGATTAAAGTATGCAATGCATGTGAAAAAAAATGAGATAATAGTAAATGACAAAGAACAATCACAAAACACATTATTAAATGTGGTTCAGTAAGATTGCTTACATCCACAGGCAAAGACAATCAAGAACTTTCACTAAAAATGAAAAACAAAGATATTACAAATTCTTAAACCTAAAGGTGAAACACCAAGGAAAAACCTAAAATAACTCTCCACACAAATACATTCTTACTTATCTCAGCCAAAGTCTTGACTTCTGCCACTCTTCTATAACCCACAAAACATCTCTTTATAGAGACCCAAGAAACTCTATATTTTAAAATGGATTAAAACTCTTACTTTCCAAAACAACGATTGACACAAGTTCACTCAGGCAGAACCGTGTGAATTCAAAACACTTTCCAACAAATTTTTACATTGGCTCAGATTCTACCAAACAAAACTAAAAGAAGCTCCTTGATCATCTTCTCTACCAAACCCCAAAGGGTATGCAATCAATTCTCTTTCAAAGTGAACAAGTCCAAGCCACCCTTTAAATCAATCCCCAAATTTGATTTTATCAACATATCTGATGAGTCATCAACATTGAATGCATCTGCAACCATGTCTTCAAACATAACTTTGACTAGAGGTTTATCATTCAACTTGGGCACAAAACCATGCTATTGAATTTCCAAAACCTGAATGCATGGGGTCTAAAATAACATCTTCACATCCCAACAAAATATGAGTCTCACACACCAACTCTGCCTTTAACTAAACACCCAAATCTCCGTCTTCTACAGCCTATTTGTTTGGAAGCAGCAAAACATAATCACCAAAAGTAACATCTTTGTATTGCTTTCCATGAGCACATCGTTCACAGAACTGAAACTTCATGCCATAGAGAAAACTCCACTTGCTCAAATCTATCAAACCTCTTATTATACAGATATGATTCATTTGCCTATGCTACTACTATGTACAGACTATACCTAAATATGGTATAAAAGACACAATTGCTCCACCTCGAATGGTATTCTCAAGTAGCACATAATGGTTCCCAAACCTTTCTTGCTATAAGCTAACACCGTTATTTTCATCGAACTTCTCAACCTTAAACATTGTAGTTGTCATCACAAGATACCCAAATCAAAGAATCCTCAACCCACAATTTCAAACAACAATAACCAACGATTAATCCAAAAACGTTTAACAAACCTACGGCTGATAACTAAAAGAACATTGCATTCTGAACAAAGGCAAACCTCAACACTAGTCTGCGGTAACCTTAAGCTCTGATAACATTTTGTTGTGAAAAAATAGCACCACGGAACAAAACACGAATCAGATTCAAGTATGCAATGCGCGTGAAAAATAAAAACAAGAAAACAATAAATGGCAAAGAATAATCACACAACACAATATTTAACATGGTTTGGTAAGATTGCCTACATCTACAGGCAAAGACAATCAAGAACTTTAACTAAAAATGGAGAACAAATAGATTATAAAAAGCACAACGACGAGTTTCTAAATCCAAAGGTGAAACCTTAAGGAAAAACCCAAAAGAATTCTCCACACAAATACATTTTTGCTTCTCTCTATCGTTCTTTCGCAGCTCATGAAACATCTCTTTATAGATCCCAATAAACCTTAGTTTTTAAAAAGGGTTAAAACCCCAAAATAACCCTTACTTTCCAAAACAGCAATTCTTGGCTTGACGCAAGTTCACTTGGGAAAAGCTGTGTGAATTTAAGATGCTTTCAAACACTTTTCTTATGGGAGCAAATCTCTTGTCTATGATTTTGGTGGCCAGGATGGTGTCTAAGACACCAAGAGACATTATATGAAATAAAATGGGTAGGAATTTGGCATTTCATCTTAACTCCCACCCATCTTATTCCAAGAAAGGATGTACCTTTGTCCCATCACATGGGGCTGTGGGACCCTTGCAACACCCCCTAATGAGTGAGTGGGTGAACTATACATCTTAGACAGAACATCCTTTCAGTTTTATTCCATATGACGTCTCTTGCTGTCTTGGAAACCAAATTTTGACAAAACATTTATTTCGATTTGTTATTTTAGTGACTGACTAACCGAAAAGTTTTTAAAATTTCTATGAACTTTTTTTTTTTTTTGGTAAATAATATTTCTATGAACTTTGATCAACATTTTAGGTTATAGAGTGAGTATTTATGTATGATCAGTGTTTTGGGTTGTAAAGTGACTATTTATTTATTAGGCACATGCCTTTCGCATGTACACCCACTCAATTCAAGGTAGCCAAGGGTGGATTGTATACGCTCCTCTCTGCACCCTGTCAAGGGGTGGACACATCAGCACTGACAAGTGATATGCGCCCCCTCACCCCCCCCCCAAAAAAAAAAAGTGAAAATCACTTGTCGACACTGATGTGCCCACCCCCGAACAGGGGGTAGAGAGGAGCGTTAGTTAAGAGGAGCGTATACAATCCACCCTCAAGGTAGCCTTGTCTATTTAGTTGAGTTCAGCCACTCGAATTATGTCCCATCGTTTCACTCCATCTAGGTTATATATGTTAATAAATTCATAGGCAGTGTTCAAATTTGGCCTTCCTCATGTCCTTTAAATATACTTTTTATTGGTAAGTAGAAAACGTAAAAGAGTGGGACTTTAGATAAGTCGGACTGAATGATCTCTCTTAGAAATGTCCTTATGTCTTGAACTTACACCATCTCACTCATCACTAATGCAATCATTGGTCTTCATGTCTCTTATTTCTCTTGCACATCTGCAATTGAAAAAAAAAATCCTAAAGTGAGAGATTCAAACAATTAACCTATACAAATTTATCTTAAAGAGGCCATGACTTCCACTGACAAGTGATTTTCTAGTTGGTGAACACAACAGTACAATTGATTTATTTATTCGTTTGTCACTTTGAATTTAATTTCTACTGAGCTTTGACATGGAAATCCACAAACATATAAACAGTTGAAGCTTAAAAACCTTGGAGAAAAATCCTTACACAGCAATAAATTGTTAGTCAAAAAATTCTAACAGTTTGATATATAGACTCTCCAAATTCTACATCGTTTTTATGAACAATCTTTGATGTAGGCCCCCAAGATCCTCTCCTACTCGCAAGGAGTCTTGCAACTTCCTGTGATGCACACATGCCCCCAATAAAGTGAAAATTACTTTTGGGAGAACGTGTGCATCATAGGAAGTCACAAGACCTCTTATGGGCAGAGAGGATCTTGGCTAGATGTAGATCTAGGTCCAGTGGTTGCAGCTGTTTCATAAATACATCTTTTAGGTGAACTATGAGCTTGGGCCTTGAATGATTTATGACTATTCGAGGATTGTGAACCACATACCATTGGCTTGGGCTAAGCCTATCTATTGAACAAGTCTTTAATATGTGTCCAGGTTCCAATCTGCATGCATATAGATGCATTCCAATCCAAAGTGGGCTAAGGGAATATAGAGTTTCAATGACATAGAGAAAAAATCAAATTGAAAGGGATGTAGGATAATGAAATCTCCTTCGAGAGAAACAGTTTGTCTCAAAGAGTTGAGTAAACTTGATACTTAGTGTAACACCAAATTTTGAGCCGTTTTTATGAGGCGAAATTCGTTGGACAAATTACCTAGTCGTTTTTATATGCTAGTTTATTATTTTATGAGTGCGTACTAAAACTCCAAGTCTAATAAACTTGTTAATTATAGTCATTTAACACAGTCAACCTTTGATTAACTCTAAGTTTCTCAGCTTGTATTATAAAATAAAGTTGCAAGCATATAGAGAAGAATAAGGGAGAAGAGAAGATGGTATTCTTTCATATATATATATATATATGTGTGTGTGTGTGTGTGTGTGTGTGTGTGTGTGTGTGTTACACTTGTTCATACACCAGCAAGTTTACCTATCCATAACTTGACTCATTCTTAAGCTTCCTATAATATCTTCCTCGGGGAGATTGCAGAGGTATAATGGATGTGCTCCCTCCTCTTTTGGAAGAGAGGTAGCTTGCAGGCCTTCAAAGGATAAGCATAGCTTGCTTCACAATGAATCTTCAAAGCTTCTTCAACTTCTTCGTTCTTTATCTTTCTCTATGTAACTGTGTATATGTCTTTGTGCGTGTGTTTTAATATTTATAGGAACTCTATCTCTTCCATCATGTTTCTATTGGAGTGAGATTCTTTAAATCTTATCCCAAATATTTAGGTAATTCTTCTATGCGAGAATCCATCTTCTGAGCAATTAGAAGATTCATAAGAGTCGTAGCTATCCAAAATAACCACCACAAAAAAAATCAAATCAAATTTCAATTTCTAGTTTTTGCAATGCGCGAATGTAAATAGTGCATTCGCGCACACTTTTAGGGAGAAAATTAATATTTGAGATCCTCTAATTGCGGACAAAAGAGACTGTGAATTTTCATTCGCCTACAAGAGTATGGCAAGTGTTATATCATATTGACACTCGTGCACACTTTTGGGTTTCTACACGTAGTGTTGTAAAAACACACTACGTATTTTTAGTTTATTATTGATTTGAGCATTAACAAAATGTTACTTTGCCTAAATTTTGACAAATTTAAATACATTGTGACATCGGGCTTTAAGTAACGACAAAAGTTTATTCGTCTTTGTCCAAGAGTGTGACTCCGTTGAGAGACAAAGGTTCCACCCGAGCAATATTGTATCTCAGAGTTAGCTTAGCTGCATCCCTTGCACAATATTGGGAAGCCTTGACTATCTTCAAGAAATACGAAAATGGGACATTCTCTATCTCGGATGAATCAATGTTAAAAGAAACAAAAAAATGTATAACTTCAATTTTGTATTTAACTTGGAATTCATGAATGAACAAGTTTGATCTTGTGAATAAAACAAGTTGAAGCTCGTGAAAGAATTGGTCTGGTCTTGTGAATGAAAGCAGTTGAAGCTCGTGAATGAACCAGTTTGCAGCTTATGAATGAATCAGTCTATAGCTCGTGAATGAAAAAGGATACAGTGTGTGATTGAATTATGTACGATTGTTCAAGTACATTGTGTGATTATTCCTAATTGCATCTGAAGTTCTTCCTACCTTATTTATTATCCCGTTTAGGAAATTTACCTGTTTAGTAATTTTTTATTTAATGTTTTTTGAGGATTTTTTTAATCCGATTTGGTTTTAGAAATTTATATTTATGTCTCTTATCAAAAATATATCTATATATATTCAGTAATGTTTTTAGAAAGGAATTAGAATTCTTTTACTATTTTTGATAAATTTACAGTTTCAGTATGATTTCAAGAATAAAATTATGGCCATGTGATAAAACAAAATTATTATTGAATAAAAGAAATGCTTCTCTTGGGTTTTCCTTGTGGATTGCAGGGGAAGAGAGGGTTTTCTCTATTCCCGTGTGTTTACCACCATGCCCGTTAACCTTAAAAATGCAGAGATCAAACAGACCGACAAGTGACATCACAGGCAGAAAAAACATTATACATTTTATGTGGATGTTACAATACAGCTTCAGCGGACGGATAAAAATTTTTGTCCCTCACGTAAACACATGCAAACAGGATAAACTAGTGGCAACGGATATAACCGCATGTTTTTTGTTTGGGCAAGGATCAGTTATGGCAAAATTTGGTGGAGCTTTTTGTAACATGTACAAAAAAGAACTGTTCTTTTTTTTTTTTTTTTTTGTGTGTCTTTTAGCATGTTTTTATTTGTCTTTTTGTTTTTGTTCATGCATGCTACAAAATTTGTCACAGGAGATCTTCCTGGTTTTTGATTTGGTAGCAATCTGTTGGCTCTGGGGTCACAAGACATTGTTAGCGGCAGCGCCTGTACTCATTATGTGTTTCAAGACCAAAAAACAATACTTAATGATCTCACCCACCAAATAGATCGTCTATGCAAACAATAATGTGATCACTGAGAGCAGGGTGCACCCTCTCACAGGGCACTAAAAATTAGGTGAGAACGAATCTTGTGAGAACTGTGAAAATGACATTAGGGTATGGACACATCAACACCCAAAAGTGATAAGTGCCCCTTCAAAAGTGCAAATCACTTTTCGGTACCAATGTGTCAGCCCTTCTGGTGCCGTTTTCACGGTTCGAGATTTGTTTTCACATAATCCAAGCCCCTCACAGGGGGTTTGGGTAAGGCTAAGCATGGGCTCAGGCCAGCCCGAGCCCAGCCCGATCCAGCCTGAAATTTAGTCCAAAAGGCTCGGTCCAAGCTAGGCCCGATAAGGGCCTGAGCCCAAGTTGAAGGCCCAAACTTTATTAGGGCCGGGCTCGGGCTCACTTTGGCCCAGCCCGAGGCCTGGCCCAAAACCCGAATTATATAATTAATGTATATATATATATATATATATATATATGCATACATGTATAAATACATCTATATACACATACATTTATACATATATAGATAAGTATACATATATATATGTATGTATATGTGTATATGTGTGAAGAAAATGTTCTA
>JAOXJP010231203.1:0-10665 GCA_025762735.1 Platanus orientalis | reverse complement strand
ACTATAGATCAAATAGGCCAAAAAAAGATAGAGATGGGATCAAATTAATCCCCCCCCCAAGCCCCCCAAAAAAAACAAAAAACAAAAACAAAACAAAAAAACTGAAAAAATGCATTTTCACTCCGCTAAAATCAATATCAAGTTTAGTGCCCTTGTAAACCGACTAATAACATACAAGTGTAGTCTTCAACCAGTTAAGAAACAATGGATAAAGCTTTGAGCTATCTTTGGGAATTAGGAGAAACCTCATTGTCTTTCTTCACTTGCCTTTAAATCTTCAAGTTTGAAAAAAATACATGTAAAAAAAAAATGATAACATTAAACAGACTTTGGTAACCCTATAATGGCTGTTACATTGACAAAATATCCAGAAATTTGCTTCAAATATGTGGGAACAGAAAGGACCTATGAACAAACTCTGTCCCCTCTTTCGTACCTCCAATTTTATCCATTGTCCAAAATCATACTACAATTTTATTTGAGAAGGTAGAAATATTGAGCTAGCTAATGCAGTCAAAAAAATGAAAGGAGAAGTTCTAATAGAAAGGAAAAGTTCCAGAAGCACAATCATACTGCCATTGGATTCTGAAAATGCCACCTAATCATCTTAGGTTCTAAAACCAAAGAGAGGAGAAGTTCCAGAAGCACAATTAAAATGAGAAACAGGTTCTAAAATTAAAAAAGGATATATTCTAAAACCACAATCAAAATGAACGTGTTTCGCATGGGAGGGGCAATCAACAGACAAAAGATTATTTGTAATGAGGAACAAAACCAACATGCCACTGTTGAACAGCAAGCCAAGATGAAAATTGACCACTAAACCACCTACAATTGAACATCCTCTTCTATAACAAATCTAAAATGGAGACTAGCAATCATGACCAATGAATTAACACACTAAATTCAATGGGGAGAAAACACTTCCAAGTAAACAAACACTGTTTGCAGGGTCTTCTCATCTAACTTCACATCACCACCTTAGGTCATGTTGGATACTTTCATTTTATCATCTGATCCCTTGGTAATAACAAGATCAAGACTCGGAGACTCATTCAAGTCGAAACTCTCTACAGCAACCAGGAGAGAAATGTACAAAAGAAAGTCATCATTTCGGGACGATAGAGAGACAAAAAGGATTTTGGATGAACCTTCAGTATATCTAGCTTTTCAATTTTCAGGAATTTCACACCCTTCTGCTTATTTAAAGCCATCAGATGAAAGCAACAATATTCATCCAAATTGAAAATGAATAAACAATGAACCATTCAAAGAATCACATGCACATTAAAAATGAAAAAATAAATACAGAGAACTAAACAACCAGTAAAAAAAATCAACCCAAAACAAAAGAAACTATAATGAAGTTGAGCAAATCGCAGCCAGAGATCACCCAACAAGATCATATTATACCTTTAGTGGAAGATTCAGGAATGGAATCGACGGGGCGAATCAATGTCGCCAAAGCAGCTCTTTTGTGCGGCTGATCGTCTAGCCGATCAGCGGATGCGACGCTCCAGTCCTGCACGACCCCCGCTGCTGCTGCAGCGACAGCCCCTACCTCTCGACGCGGTAGAGCAGCTTTGCTTTCACTAGAGAAAGGCGTCGCTTTTTTCGCAGTTGTGGCCATTGTAAAGGGTTTGCAAGCTCACCGACTCCACCGTAGTACCTCTCGCTGCAACCTACTGACATACAGCCAGTCTCAGGCAAGCTTTCCTTTCCACCACCCACCTCCCTTTCCCTCTCTTTCTCTTTCTCTCTTGATCGATTAAACCTTCAAAAATCCTAAAAACAGTAACCAGGAAGAACGGAACAGAACAGAGCCGAGAAGAAGAACAGCAAGGTATGTTCAGAGCTAGAGACCGCCTTCGATCATTTTCCTCGGGTTTCCTTCTAGTTTTGCCATGGATTATTTTATATAAGGAATGATTTCACGTGCATTTCTCCCACTTTATCAATAAAAAAGAGAGAATGAATTAAAATATGAGCAAATGGGGATCTGATTTTCTTTCTGTAAAACCTCGGTTGATTCTCGAACTGGCCAATTTTGGGTTGATATCCCATCGGCACAATAGCGAATGGGTTCCACCCCTTGTGTCTTGCCTCATGGGGCAGAATGGGTTCCACCCCTTGTGTCTTGCCTCATGGGGGCGTCACACAAAACCGTTGCAAAAGCCCTCCTCTACAATGTTGAAGGGCTGAGGGAGAGAATCAATTCACTTTTGAAGATGTCACTTCACCCCCAAAAATGAATTGATTCCCCCCTATCTCTCGGCTCCTGAGTATCGCAGAAGGGGGAGGTGCAGACAATATCACCTCGTCGTAGAAGGGGGTGTCACGGAGAATATCGTGGGAGTTTCAGGGAATAATAATAGGAGCCGCAATTTGTCTTAGAAAAGAAAGGTAATGCGACTGACATATTAATAAATGTTTGTGATATTAGCAAGGGGGGAGATCAGCATTATTCATGTATCATATGAAGCATTTGAAAGACACTGTACCTTTGAAAATAGAAACAGGAAAATAACCTGGTCGAAAGTTCAACCATTTGACTTTTTTTATTTGACTTTTCGATTATGTTTGTTGCTGTCTCTGCTTAACACCCAAAACACATTTGACAATAGTGTGCCAAACAGTTCTTAAAACAAATATAATGGTAACGCATTTACGATGTGTCTCTTAAGAGTCAAAGGTGTGGGGGGGAAGTGTGGGGAGGCACATGGTTTTTCACTTTTTCGACATGGGAAAACTTCTAAGTAAAACTGTCATGGGAATCAAAAGTTTTTCATCTTTTACCGCCTTTTGTTATTACCCTTATAAATTATTTGATTGTATTTTTCCATCAAATGAAAATAAAATATGGAGAAAGGAAGTGAAAGGTAATTTTTTTCGTATTTTCTTGTTTTTTACCTACAAACAGACATGCATTAACACATAAAATTATGATTTTTCTATATTTTATTTTGCCACTTATTCCCATGGTGGTTTTTCATCTTTTCTTATTCGGATAATTACCTCTAAATAGAAAGAGTGGGACTTAGAAATGATGAAAATTAAGAAGTGAGAGCAAGGGGTATGGGGGTGTAACCCACTTTTCAAAGATTGCACCTCCATCGTTGAAAATGCAAGAACAAGTTGTGTTGTGCCGTAGCATGATTTTTATTTATTTTATTGTTTATGTCATGAAACAGTTCTTTGAGCACGAGTTTTATTTTGAAATGTTTCCAAACAGGACAGCCAGGGTCCACCGTTTAAAATTAAACCACCCTCCTACCCTCTCTCCCCTCCACACAATGGTCTCTGCCAATGTACAAGTTATTAAAGTATTTATGAACTATAAAAACTCATTCAGGATTTTCTTACGACTGTTAACTACACACACACACACATATATATGCATTTTTATCACATTTGTTTATTCAGCTAAATATCTATATTCATTTTAAATTAATATATAACTAATATGAATACTATAATATTGTAGGTCATGGTACATAAAATATAACATATGAATACCTTAACCCTAACCCTAACCATTATCTTCTATTCCAATTTCATATGACAGATAGATGAAACCTATCCAGTGCCTAATACCCATTTTCTGGTTAAACTCCACTGATTGTCTTTTTTCTCAGTCTCTAGGTCCTTTTTTCACAAATATGTATAAAATATCCAAATTTGATTTAATTTTTTATTAAATTAACGACTATGGCATATCTGCTTTGTATTAGATCCATTTACACCCAGTCCTCTCTTGCACAGTTGCACTTCCTAGTCTTACAAGTGCCTACAGTGTGATGCATACCTTCAAAAAAAGTGAAAATCACACCCCCCAATTTGATTTTTTTGGAGTACATGTCACACTGTGAACGCTGTCCGCAAGATGAATTCAAGACTTTGAGGATCTTGTGTGATAGAAACCTCCCCATTTAGATTACTATATTATAGGCAAATTATTTTCTAGTGGGCTCGTCCCTCCTATCAATGTAGATATACATGGCGGTCACGTCGTGGTGGTGCTGGTGGAACCTCGTAGACATCCATGATCCATGACAGGACGCTTGCCATTAATAAATAAAAGCTACTTCTACCCACCAACCCCATCGGGGCTAACCATTGACAAAGCTTTCCTCTAATTGTTTATTATTAGAATGTGAGCTGTCTGTTCTACCAAGAGAAAAAAATGTGAGGTGTTTGTTTGTATTAGGTTGGAGTAAGGTTGGATCCTCCTACAAGGGAATATTAAATCCATAAAGGAATTGGAAATGCTCCAAAGTACAAGGTGGAAATCAGTTTCTATATTCCAAGGACCTGTGACAGTATAGATGTTTGATTGCGCTCATTATTTATCTATGGAAACAAATTCAAGTCCAATAGGCAAATAGATCCTACCACTTAGGACAACCAACTCTTCAACCCAAGATTCTGACAGCCTTCTTAAAAATGACATTATCCAAAAAAATAAAAACATAGGTTAATTATTGACTATAGTATATGCACTTGTCAACATAACCAAGGTTGTCTTTAAAAATTTGTCAGGCTCATATTAATTTGCCACATTATAAAAACAAAATAACATAAGACATACTTAATAAATTCTAACAACAATCAGTTTTGTAGTCGCTTTGGTTATTTCAGGGCAATTTGATAATTTAGATCACATATTAAATTACTAAAGCATTTTTGGTGGTCACAACATCAAGAATAACATGCAACGAAAAAATGTATATTACTCGTATTTTTCTTTAAAATAATAGAACAAATTTCTTGCATCACATCAATCAATTTTAGTTTTTGCCTAGTACATAACTCATAAGGTGTAAAATAAACAAATTTAATTAAAAACCTATTGAGTATAGACATAATTGCCTTAAGTAGGGATGCAAATGAGTCAGATTCGATGCAGATAGTACTACATCTGTATTCGGCTCATTTATTTTTCATGTACATCCGAATTCGATTATCATCCGAGCGGATATTTGAAAAACACATTCAAATTCGAAAACTGTTAAGTTTATTGAAAATTGGACAATAATCGGATATTCGGTTAACAGATGTCCAGTTATTATAAACGAAAATCGGATATAATTGGATATTCGGTTAACAGATATCCGGATTTTAAATTATCCGAATATTTGTTTGACAAAGTTATCCGAATATTCTATTAAAAATAATAAGTAATAAATAAAAAAGAAAAATCTCTAAATCTTCAATCTGGAAATCATTTAAGGGGTGTATCTTGTTGCAATTTTGTAATTCTCATTCTGACTTGACTTTTCTCTAGTTCACATATAACTTTATTTGTGAATATATCCATTATTATTAAAAAATAATAATTACAAATTTAATAGATCAGGAAAAGAATAATTGTCAGAAGCATATAGGCGCCTTTAGAACTTGAGCTTGAAAATGAATGACATCTTGTCTGAGAAAGGTGGATCAAAATATTTTCCAGTTAGTATTTGAGATGAGACATATTGATTTGTTGCATTGGTATAATGGATTCCATCCCAGTCTACATATCCAGTATTGTCATCGCACCCTTTGGCTATCACCGAGCTCCCATTCAAAGTCTTTGTTTCGCTTCTTCTCAGCACTTTCCTTCTCCTTGTGGGAATTGGGTGGGAACTGAAGAGCCCACACTGCCTCATTGTGCGTATTGAGGCATAAGGCAATCCTTGAGTTGAATGCAAACTAAGGCTCATTGGTAGCATCTTGCAAAAGGCTTTCCTTTGCATCAGTATACTCCAACTGAATGGTTCTAATCTTTCTCAAATAGAAAAGGTACCTACAAAACTATTCGAATTTCAAGTAACTTGAATATATTGGGAGAAAAGTCAAGTCGGAATGAGAAACACAAAGCTTCTTTTTTTCCATTCATATCAGTTACAAATATTGAAATCATGATTCATGACCATTATAATACCTCATCGGCAATAAAATATGTGAAATAAGGAACCAAAGGATGAAGTCCCGAATCAATAGACAAGCTCACTAATGCTTCTTTAAAGAGGACTAAGTCAAACCTACTCACTGTAAGCTCAGTGATTTTGTCAAAGTAAAGCTACACAGGCAAGCATAAAGAAATGTTTCCAAAAAAAAAAGTTATTCAATGAAAATGAAGAAATAGAACTTAAAAAAATGGCAAACAAAATATACAATTTTTTAGCTAAAGCTCCCTCGATAATACGTGTTTACCAGGTAAATTTATGTCAACAGGAAGTTCATCCTCTTTGTGTTCAGACTTTTTGCTATCAGGAGGGGCAACAAGTCCTACAAAGTACAAACAATCTAAAGGTTAGCTCCCATTCCCTAACCATGGAGTTTAGACATGGAGGTTAGCTCAAATATCCGCTCGGATGATAATCAAATTTAGATGTACATGGAAAATAAGTGAGCCGAATACGGATGTACTACTATCCGCATCGAATCTAACTCATTTGCATCCCTACCGAAATCCACCCATGAAGGAACCTACCTATACACAGCAACAGTGAGCCAGATGAAAGATAGGACCTTGGCTTCAAAGATCCGCCTATTCCACACTTTCCAGATTCTCCAACCAATGGCCCTAGGGAATAATGAACATAACCAAATTTTCATGGATAAAGTCTAACCCAATATGTGTCTTTATCAAAATTATGGTGATCCATATACAAAGTTCCAATTTTTCCACTCATTTATTCTCTGGTTGTCAAGTACATGAAACGAACAATTGAATAAAGACAAATAGGCCATCAAAAAGAGCTGTCTAAGATCAAGATCTACAAGCACATATAATAAATTTAAACGTAATTTACCTGAAGAAGAGACCACCCTGAGGAACAAATTTATAAAACTAAAGGATCCTTAAAATTTTTATTTTCTATTTTTTTAATGGCAACCTCAGATCACCACTCAGTTATTGATCAAAATGGGGAAGGAATAAAGTAAACCTAGCACTAGTACAGTGAAAGCTAGTACATCTAAAACTCTCCATATCTCTAACAATCAAACTTGATTCTGAAATTTATTCAAATCCCCTATTCTTACCTAACCAACCCACCAAACAAAGAACAAAAAAAACAGATAATCTAACAAGGAAAGCACCCAACCAACAACTACAGATCAAAAAACACACTAAATCTCCAAAAGATGTCAACAACCCAGATCAGAAAAACCGAAGTTGAGGAGAAAAAATCACCTCTCTTGGCCAGCCGTGTCCCAAATCTGAGCCTTGATGACCTTCCCATCGACGTTCAAGCTCCTGGTAGCGAACTCCACTCCAATGGTAGACTTGGACTCGAGACTGAACTCGTTCCTCGTGAACCTCGAAAGCAAATTTGACTTCCCCACGCCCGAATCTCCGATCAAAACCACCTTTGAACAAATAATCATAGTTGTCTTCAGCTCTATAGCCAACCATCACTATTCCTCTTCTTCTATGCAAATCCTACAAAACGTTGCAGAGGGAGGAAAAAAACGAGAGAGAGAGAGATGGAAAGAGAAAGAGAGAGAGAGACGGCGAGAGAAAGAGAGAGAGACAACAACCAACAGGCTGGTGATTGGCACCTGACGGCGAGGGCAACTGACCTCTATGGGCAAACGTCGACTAGGTCCGGGAAGGGCGTCAGTAATTCTTTGCGAAGGTGGAAATCGATTAGGGTTAGAGTTGAAAATTTTTCTATAAATCTTTAAATGATGGTTTAGTGTAAACCGTTGGATTCATTTTAATCCAATGGTCTACACTCGTTCTCTCTCTCTCTCTCTCTCTACAATCATTCTCCAATATATATATATTAGGCAGATATTTAATCGGATATTAATCAGATACAAATACTTAACCGGATATCTAATTGGATTCGGATATTATCTGTGACGGATATGTGTATATCCGTAATTGGTTCATTTATAATCGGATATTTTTTAATTGAACGGATATTTAATCGGAACGGATATATGTATATCCATATTTGCTTTAAACGAATACAAAAATGAGCCGGAATCGAATAATAATCGAATTCTTGCAGCCCTACTTTGCTCTACCAATTGACAAGTACGACACTGCCCTACTATTTTGGCCACATCCCTCTTGAGATTTGGCCAATAGAATCAATACTCGACCGGAGCAATGGTCTTGTCCCTGCCGAAGTGTCCGGCTACCTCGGAAAATATACATATCCTGCAACATGAAATCAGCAAGGCCACTAAATTGGTTACTCAGTATAGAAGCATATATCTCCCCGAAATCTGAGCATATCTCATAATCCTTTTTCAATTTATCAAACTCAGTCACCTTGACGCTCATTGTCTACAGCAGGGAAACCTTACGGCTCAAATCATCTGCAGGTTTATTCTCAACCCTAACTTTGTGTTTGAGTACAAAGGTGTACTGAAGAAATGCAACCCACTTAGCATGCTTTGGGCTTAATTTCTTTTGAGAACTTGTGTACTTCAAGGCCTTATGGTCGGAAAAGAGTACAAATTCTTGCGGTAGGAGGTAATGTCTCCAATAACTCAATGCTTGGACTACCACATAACTCTTTGTCGTAGGTGGAGTATCTTTGGTGAGCTTCATTTAACTTCTCACTGAAGTAAGCTAAAGGGTGCCCCTCCTGAGTGAGTACTCCTCCTTTCCCGACCCCAGGTGCGTCACACGACATCTCAAAGACTTTGGAGAAGTCTGAGAGGCGCATGACAAGAGCATTAGTCATCCTAGACTTAATCTCCTTGAAGGCTTTTGACGCTGCACTTGCCCAGTGAAAGTCCCCCTTGCGAATGCAATAAGTAATAGGGGCCATCAATGTACTAAATCCGCGGATAAAACGTCTATATAAAGTAGCTAAACCATGAAAACGGTGGACCTTATGAATGTATGAGGTTTAGGCCACTCTACTATAGCATGGACCTTCTCGGGATCCGCTGACATTCCATCCGATGATACTATGAACCCTAAGAAGACAACACTTAATGCCATGAAGGTGCACTTATTTAGGTTCGCGAACAACTGCTCCTTCCTCAAGAGCTCACACACTGTCCTCAGGTGGCTAAGGTGTTGATTCTTGTTGTGACTATAAATCAAAATGTCATCAAAATACACCACTAAGAATTTACCAATGAATGGCTACAACACCTGAGTCATTACCCTCATGAAAGTACTCGGGGCATTAGAAAACCCGAAGGGCATGACTAACCACTCGTATAACCCATCCTTCATCTTGAAAGCGGTTTTCCATTCATCCCTAAGACAGATACAGATCTAATGATACCCACTTTTGAGACTAATCTTCAAAAAGATGGTAGCACCAGCCATCATATCAAGCATGTCGTCCAATCTAGGAATAGAAAACTGGTATCTCACTGTGATCTTATTAACTATTCTATTGTCTACACACATTCTCCAAGAACCATCCTTCTTGAGTGTGAGAAGTGCAAGTACGACACATGGGCTAAGACTCTTTCATGTAAATCTCTTCCTCAAGAGCTCATCAACTTGTCTCTTCAGTTCTGCATGCTCTGTTGGATTCATGCGATAATGGGGTAGATTCGACAATGTTGCCCTTAGGACCAAATCTATGACGTGTTGGATGTCACACATAGGTAGGAGCTCATCTGGCAAATCCTCATGAAACATGTCCTGAAACTCCCTTAAAATTGGTCCCACCTCGGGAGGACACTCAGAAGTAATGTCAGGAGTAGCCTCTCTAGCCATTAAAGCAAAAACCATAACTACCTCCTTGACCTCTCGCTCAAACTCTTTTGAGCTGATGATGTGTAAGGCTTTTGTTTTGGGCTCCTTGACTTTCTTGTCCTAAGAGCCTTACCCTTGGGTTCTGGGCTTGATTTAAGTGGGAGTGGGTCCACTCTAATCTTCTTGCCTTGGTGAGTAAAAGAAAACATGTTTGAGCGATCAAACAATATTGTGTCAACGTCATATAACCAGGGTATGCCCAAAATGATGTTGCTTACATCCATAGGCACCACATCACACCAGATAGTGTCCTTGTAAGATGAAAATGTAATAGGAACCTGACACCTCTCGGACACGAGAATAGAGGATTTGTCCACCCATGACACCCTATAAGGCTGAGGGTGTGGGACAGGTGATAGTCCAAGTCACTGCACTGTCTTAGGGGACACCACATTGGTGCAACTTCCACTATCAATTATGATCTTATAGCTTTTGTCACTACAGGTGGAATACATGTAGAATATAGTGGTTCTATGCCAATCATCCTCTGCCTTCTATTGGTTGACACACCTCACCACCATTAAGGATGTGGAATCTGGAGAGTAGGGACTATAGTTAGACCCCCCAATAAATGCAACTCTCCTGTTGTCACTCTCCTACTCCTCATCACTAGGTAGAGGAGGGTCAGGATGATGTACCTCTTCATCAATCCCATCTTCGTCCTCACTATACTCCTCCTCTGCGCCCTCCACATAGTGATTAAACCTCCCTGCGGGGCACTGGATTGCAAAGTGGCCAAATCCTTTGCACTTATAGCATCTGGATTGGTCACTACCACTTTGACTCACTTTGGCGGCTCATTTTCCTTTATCTAATTGGATAAGGGTTCGCGAAGTGCTAGGTTGGCCTCTAGAAGGTTATTCCCCAGTGATAGGCGTACGGTCAGACCCTGTAGGTTTAGGCTCACAACGACAAGAATCATAAACTTGTAAAGT
>JAOXJP010231202.1:0-10665 GCA_025762735.1 Platanus orientalis | reverse complement strand
CCTCTCTTCCAACCACCTCACCCCCTTCTACACTCTTCCTCTCCACCTCACCCCCCTTGATCCCACTATAAATGCCCCCCTAAGTCGTGAATAGGGGAGGCCAACCAAAAAAAGCCAACAAAAAAAAAGGAAAGGGAAAGAAAGAAAGGAAAGAGAGAGAAAGAAAAAAAAAGGAAAAGAAAGGAAATAAGAAGAAGGAGCCACCCCACGATCAAGTAGGTCCCCTCTCCCTCCCCTCTTTTAAATTTTGAACACCACACTCCCATGATGTGATTGCCCCACACCCCTTAACTCATTAGTGAAACATGTGTCTCCCCCTGTTGTTGTTTTCTTTACATGATTGCTTGATAAAGGCATATTTGTTTTTGTTTTTAAACTGAAGTGGGGACCAGTGACTTAGACCATATGTCACTGATCCCCTAACCTATCAAAGTGTCTAATTTAAGCCCATGAAGATCTTGTTTGGTTCTAATAACTTACTCTATCATCTAAAACAGTACACTACCAAAGAGATTCAACCATTCCAATGATTATTTATCTTGCTTAAGTACTTAGTGAATTTTTTGTAAGCTTGTTTTCCATGTTTTTCTATTTTTAATGAAATTTATTTAAAAGTATACATGTTGCTGTCCAAGCACTGCACTTAGAAACTTGTTTACATTGTTTATAACATAATTATGTGTATATAATGAATATAGGCCTGAAATTTTACATGAATACTCATGATTCACCCCTTAACCCCTCTGCCAAATTTGGGACCCACCCCATTTCTAAATCTTGAGAAATGGGCCCCACAACCTAGACTTCACTGAGAAATCTGTGTTGAATTCATAGTATCTTTCCCTTTTGGAAAATTCCAAATAGGGGTCCCACCTAATTTCCACAATCTGAGAATTCTTAGAGACCCTTTTGGGAATGTTACCCACCCTATTGAAAAATCCCAAGGTCAGTGGACCCCAGCAAACTACCCAAAAACCTAGAAACAAGCTATTGGTTTTCTAGGAAATGTATAATACGCCTGATCTTTCACTCTATGAAAGATCAAGCGTACCCTATTTTCAGGTGTACCAAAATAGAAAATCCCCAGATTACCCTTAACCTTATATTGACTCATAAATGGGCCTGCAATCCCTAAAAACACTTCAATACAAGGCCCCAACCATCTAACCTGTCACCAAGATCAAGAAAGACCCAATTAAGGCAGTATGTCTAATCTTTCTTTCTATTAAAGATCAGGCGTACATGCATTTTAAGCGTACCTGATCAAAGTGGCTTCAAACTCAGTCCCCAAGTGTCTAAACAGTCATAGCAGCCCAAGAACCTATAAATCTGACAAAATACACTCTTTACATGAATTCTAGAATCTGGAATTAACTGTAAAGATCAAGTGAGACCCAATCAATCAAGGTCATATGCCTAAACTTTCACTCTATGAAAGATCAGGCGTATACCTGAAAGATTAGGTGTACTAACACAAAACCTTTAAAAAACACTCATTTTATTCACTACTTGATGAATCTAAAAGAAAATGGTTTGGTCAAAGGAGCCACCCAAAATGGTGGGTGATTGGGGTGCTTAAAACCTTCCTTAATCACAACCAAATAGCTTACCCAGAACCTAGAAAACCAAATCAGTAAAGAGAGTCAACCCTAGGCCCAAGTACCTAGCCCAGGCCCCAAAAAGCCCACCTCTTTCCTTCCCCTAGAAAGGAGGTAGGCGTCCAACCCCACCTATAAAAACTCGAGTTGGTGGCGACTCCAAACCAAAGCCCAAGGGCCGGTAGGCCGGGCTTCGGTTCTTCCCCGAAGTGGGAGTGGGCAGACCTCTCTGGGTCTTTCTACGATACCCACAAGAACAAAGATGGAAAGTCTTAGAGAGGATTAGGAAAGTTCTTTAGCTAAGAGAAGGAGGTTCTTCCCTAATTGGATAAGCTTCACTCTTAACTTTAGAAATCTTTAATGTTAGTTCATTTTCTTCCTAGATATTCATGTTTAATCTAATTTACACTAGTTCTATATCATTTTACAGAAAATAGAGAAAATGGAAAAGAGGTTCTTCTCCAAGATCTCCTTGGAAAGTAGGAGAAGAAGTTTGAGTAAGTAGTTATACAAAACTTACTCTATTTGTTGTTATTTTTAGGTTCCTAGAAGTCTTGTAATGGTAAAGTCTTCACTCTATAGTTGTTTTCTCTCATGTTTGTAAATCCCTTTATTAGATTCCTAGAAACCCCACCTATTGTGGTGATTTAATCCCTAATTTATACTATGAGAAAAAGTAAATTGCAAGCTATATATATGTGTGTGTGTATGTGTGTGTGTTTTCTTTAAAGGATGATTTTCATGTATTATGAATGCTTGTGATCTATGATTTTATAATTCTATAGTTTCCTTAAAGAATAGTGATGGTTGATTTGTTTGATTGCTATGACTAATATGATTATTTGAATTGATGATGAACATCTCTTAAATATATTGGTTAAATATGAAGCATGTTGATTTTCATATCATGATATTAGTATGTTGTTATGTATAAATTGTTTGGAAAACTCTATAGAATGATTTAAGTATGATATGCCTTGAGGTGGTGAAGATTGAGTTTCTCTCTTTGGCTATCTATGAGCTCCTTTGATTCTTACACTCTATATCTTTGATAAAATGTCTCTTATAGATTTTTCTTATTACGCTCATGTTCCTTGGACATCATTGGATTCTTTGCATGAACCTAATGTCTCCTATGATAAATCCTTTCAAATATATGTTGGTTTTTCACAATTTGTAATGCCCTATTGACTTCTTATGCTAGTTCATTAATTCTTATACTCTACATGTTTGATAGAACGCTTCTCAATGCTTTCCTTTACTATATACATGTTTCTTGGATGCTTTGTGATGATACAATGAATATCTATAATGATATATTTATTCTCTTGCTAAGTTAATGAACATAACATGTAAAAAGTATGTGTTCTTGTTTCATGATTAAAGAACTCACATAGTGATATTAAAGTAAGTTGGTCATGAACCAATAAAGAGTGAAATGGATAAAGAATCAATAAAACATAAAAGAAAATAAGTAAGAATGTCAAAATATAAAGGTCACATTATTGGGAATAAGTATAGAATGAAATAAGATAAGTGAGAAAAGTAGAGACAAGTGTCTAATAATGAAGGTCTCACCATATAGTGAGCTAAATGATGACTATAAAATGAAGATAAGTAAAGATGGCTAAGACATGAAGGACAAATGTATGAATAACCCTTGCTATTAGGGAATAATACAATATGCCGATGGTCCTTGCTATTGGGATGATACAATATGCTAATGACCTTTGCTATTGAGGAATAATATAATACGCCAATCGTCTTTGCTATTGGGATGATACAATATGCCGATGGCCCTTGCTATTGAAGAATAATATAATATGCCGATGGCCTTTGTCATTTAGGAATAATACAATGTGCCAAAGTATAAAGTAATGGTAAAGATCCCACCAATGAGAATATAGAAAAGTATGTAAGAAGATAAGAAAAGAAACTATGTTAAAAAGAAATAAAAAGCTTATAAGTCATATCAAGGAATAAAATGTCAAGATAAGAAATGGAAGCACAAAGGCTTCAAAAGTAATAAAATGTTCATAAACTATGTAAGAATAAGTAGTATAATTGTCCTCCTATTGGGGTAATAATACAATGGTATAATAGCCCTCCCATTGGGGTAATAATGCAATAATATGATGATGTCCCTTATGATTAGGGATAATATGATATGTAAAATGTAAGTAAGTGAAAGTAAATGTAAAGAAAGTGAAGGAAAGGTGTAAGAAAATATAAGATAGTGAAAAACAAGTATAAGAAAGTGATACCAATTAAACATGAGTAAGTGTAAGTGACCTCAAAAGCTCCACCATTGAGAATGAAACTATGTTAAAAAAAAATTTATAAGACACACATAAGGGATTAAAACCATTATAAGAAAAATTGGAAAGCTTATAAGAAAGAAGGAATGTCAAGGTTAGAAGAAAAGTACATAAACTTCAAAAGAAATTAAAGTTATAAGTCATATAAAAGAAAAAAAATACAAAGACAAGGAAATGGAGACATCTAATTTTCATAAGAAAATGTTTATAAGCTATGTAAGAGAGAAAGTTTTATGAAAAAAATTTTGCACAAGTTATTAATAAAGATACAGGTCAATGCTCTGAGATCAATGATAAGTATTAAATGACCAATGAAAAATGAAAAGTAAATATCAAGACAAGGACAATGGAAGATAATGAGTGATCAATGAAGACATGATAAACAATAAGTAACATATGATAAATATGTGTAAGAAGGTGAGTGGTAAGTACTAAGGTAATAATAGACTTGTTGAATAAGAAAGTAAAATTTCATGTCTCTTTATGCAAATGTGTTATTAGGATTGCTAATTATTTAAGAATGATGGATGCCTAGCTTAAGATGATTTGTATATGCATATTTGTATTACAAAAGTATAGTTTATGCATGAGAAATGAATAAGAATGCTCATTAAGATATACACTAGATATCTTTACTAAGGATGGACTATGAAATAGTTGTCATGTGATTTGGACACATATTGCTATGAATATTTCTATATATAGATATGAGAATAATGCAATGTGTAGTTATAATCATGCATATTGCTATGTGTAGATGTTAAAAGGATGTCATGTATAAGTAGAATCATGTGTATTGCAATACATAGTTTATACATGATGAACCATGATGATGAATGTATAGATTTTGTGATGATTAATAGATGATGTATGTACACTAGCACATGCCTACACGCTAGAATTGATATGTTTTATATATGAAGATTAGGTAGTATTTTGTATTGAAAGGTTCGTGCTTTGTCTATCCGGTTTCCCTAGTAGGTTTGTATACCTATTTACGAGCCATGAATCTCACCCATTCATACCATTTTTATTACAAGGGAGATTTAGTACAAGTACGCCATCTAGAGTACCTTGGGGTCGAGAGGAAGGTATATGGAAATGCTTTTCTTTCCAATTAGTTATAGTTCTCTTTAGACTATATACTTCATATTAGACCTTCATTTTGGAATGTATTAAGATTATAGTTTGACTTTTGAGACTTGTAGCTTTATATTCAAGTTGTAGTGATGGGGGATTATGATATGATGGTTAGTTGGTTTATATTTTATTGTATATTTCCACTACACCTTTAAGATTATGGTTAGATGTGCTAGTTTATGATTTCGCTGTTTATGTGGTTTTAAGGTTAAGGTTAAGTGTTCCATGAAGATTATAGTTTCAAGTAAAAGACTTAAATTTATAGCCAATTTCGTATGGATCCAGTTTAGTAGTGACCCAGTTTCACACTTAAATAAGGTAGAGAATTTTAGGGTCATTATAATGTCTCACCCATTTTTCCAATATTTTATTGAGATCCTTAAATCGAACTATCCTTATTATTGTATTCAAGCTAGATTATTGTGATCAAGACTTGATAAATCTAATCTCTCAATGGAAGAAATGTTACAAGTTGATCAAGACAAAGGAGTATTCCATTGAATTATTCCTAAAGCTTCATAATTTAGAATTAGAAGACATTTTCTTCTTATGGGATGCTGCTTTGATACAAGTTGATATGGCATCATATCTTTGCACTGTTATTGTAAACTAAGTTGAAAAAAATATATAAGAGATTGAGAATAAGATTGACCCACTTCAGGGTGGTCATCCTCCAACAACTAATCATTCATAATTCTAAGTATACCTTACAATGTGTATTACCTCTTATTTTTAAGGATGTGAGGGTTATTCAAATTCAAATGAAAGACAACGAAAATAAGAATCTAATTTGAGAAAAATTGAAATATCTAGTGAGAGATTTGTTGAATCTTCTTATTCTAGATGGTATAGATTCAAGGAGGCGATTTGCTTGCTAATCTTGTCAATTTAGTCCCATGATCACATACTAAGAAGGTTTTTCTAATCTTTCCATATAAGTCCCATGGTGTGGAACAGTGTTATATTCATCCACTTCCTTTCTTTTCCTTCATGTCTAGACTTTGTGACAAATAGTTCCCGATAGTGTATCTGTTGAGCGAGTTACCTTTACACCAACTAGATGGTCCACTATAGTCCTAGGTTCTCGGAGGGGTGGGCTCTGCACACACGAGACGAGAGAGCTAGCACCGGCAGGGTGCCGATTTCTAGCTCTCTGACGGTCAAGTCAGGAAAGTAAAGGGAATGTACGAAGTAGAGCTCTCCTTTGTTAGGGTTTCTAATGTTTTATACCAGGAAGATGAAGTGGTACCCATATTTATAGGCTCGAGTAGTGTCGTATCAGGGTGAATCTTGCATGTCGCTTTCCCCTATGTCCTTGCATGTCGCTTTCCCCCATGTTCTTGCATGTTGCTTTCCCACGTTCTCGTGTAGCACTACTGCCCACATCCTTAGCCACATCTCTCCTACCTTCTCTGTCCTTTTCTCATATTTGACAGGCCTATTGCAGAAGATATTTTGTCTAGGTAACAATTTTTGGGACATGCCTATCCTCAAGCTAAGTTATTCGAGGTCGTCATCTTCAACACCCGAGGTCCCTATGGCCATGGGGTTTCAAGGGTCTTTTGGAGTCAAGTACCCTGAGTGGTGGTCGGGGTTATTAACGGGGTGCCCAGGGTCTAATAATGAGGGATGATTCCATCTTTGGGTCGGGGGTCTCGGTGTTTGGTTACTTAGAGGTCTTAGGACCAGCCCCCTCAGGACTTTCTAAGTCTAGTCCTTCTAGGGTCAGGGTGATACTGGTTAGTCGGGATCGGTCAATAGGATCCTTGGTGTAGTTTTCCCCATTAGTTGCTCCCTATTACTGGGTTCAGGGTCACATGGCCTGAGAATATAAGCTTCCTACACTTATCACTTATTGTTTTGGCTAATGGCGGCATGCCATTTCGATTGTCAAGGTGATACTAGTTAGGATGGGCTGTAATGATGGTCGAGCATTTAATGGGTCTCGATAACTGAGGGGACATGCCAGTGCTGGTTATAGGTCATGTCGAGTGTCATGCCATTTTAAATCCCTATGCTTTCTAATGGCTGAATTCAAACATTTAAAAAAATTTGCGATTCACGCACTGCTTGGTTTCCAAGGTCTTTTTCATTGACCCTTGGATTCACGACACGTGTAGGGTCAAGAATCCTTGAGGCCTTCTATAAATATCTTTTCTAGGGTCGTTGAACTTTCCCTTTGTCTTGGCTTTTTGTTGTCCTCAAACCTCTGTTACCGAAGATTTTTGGCGATCCCACAACATTCTCGCCAGCAACCATCTTCATCTCCACTCACCACTACATTTTCGGAGCTATTCTTTACCCTTCTTCGCCCTCCCAAGTCTATCCCTCTTCAAGTATCTTCTTTTCATATCATTTTTTGCTTACTTCTTCCTCTATTCTCCCACTTTCCTTTCATTGTTATTTTTTGTCTTCCTTCTCTGGCATACTTGTGCTTGAGTCTCTCTTTGTTTTCCTTCCCAATATCATTTTTAGTCACTTTTTCTCTGGTAATGTTCATTTGAGTTTTAGTTTCTTTATTTTTTTTTGTCTGCCTACTCGTCTTGATGGAATATGGGGATTCTATTAACTGTATGGTTGATGGGGCCAATGACCTATTTGAGGTTCGACAAGATCCCTCTGAGCAGGCCACTGAGCCAGCTCCAATTAATGCCCAAGGGGTTATCAGGGAGATCGTCCCCGATGAGGATTTCAAGGCTGCTCAGTACGGCTCTAAATTGGGGCAAAAACACTCGCTCGGTATCACTTGACTTACCTTGTCCCCAAGGGGGTAGTACTTATGGCCCTCGGGGACGCCCGAGCTTTTGAAGCCCTAGGCAGCAGCATTATGCTATACGAGTAGGCCCTTATGGCGGCCTCAGATTTCTAGTCCCTTGATTCCTCAAGAATCTATTATTTTGCCATGGGCTGGCCCAACGCTTGGCGGATAGCCATAGGGTGCATGGTGCTATGGGAGTTAACCTTCAAAAGGGAGCTTCACCTCACCCTCAACGAATTTTTTCATTGTTATTGCCCCAAAGAGCAAGAGCTAGGGTGGTTTGTTTTGCTAGCTGGGACCCGACACTCACTTTGGTGATAGGGCTCCCAAGTTCAAACAGCAGGTGGAGGATTCTGTATTTTTTTTTCTCAGGTGAGGGCTAGGAGTGCCCCACAGATGAAGAACCTGAAGTGAAGTTTAACTGGGCATGGGCATCGGTCATCAGCCTGATAGGTACACAGTTGCTTTATCGTTGTCTATCGCATGTATTTTCATTTTTAACCTAGTACTTTTTGTCTCTTTCCCCCTTCCTTTTTTTTAGCTAGTGAGGCAAAAGAGGTGTCGGACGAGGAGGAGGCTCACATCAAAGACGAGATAAATTATCATATCCATGCCTACACAGACCTTGTTACCCCCGCCTGACTTTACCAGTGTGGGTTTGGGCCTAATCCCGGTAGCTCACTCATCTTCATTTGTTCCTTCTCTTCTTAATTCTTAGTTGTTCTTTTTCATTGTGTTAGTTTCTCACCCCAGGTTCATTTTTTATGCAGCAATAAGGACCAACAGGAAATATCTTCCAGGCTCGAGAGATCAGAGACAAGGCCCTAAAGGCCAAAAAGACTGGTCATCCGAAGATTGTCCAGGTGGAGGCGGTGGCAACCTCAAAGAAGACGAAACACCAGGTAGCTCCCGGGGGACCTTCTGGGTCCCAGGTCCCTAAGGTTGTTTCAACGCCTCCTATGACTCCTTCCCATGCCATCCCAATGGTTGACTTAGATGGGGACGCTAAGGGTTCTCCTTCAGGCCCTCCAGTTGGGGTCCAAGCCATGACCACTCAAATGGCTGCTCCAACTACCCTGGCCCTCGAGTTGTATGCCTCCTTATCTGAGGCCCCTACCCTAACTACTATGGTGTTGGACTTAGTGTAGGGGGCATCTACTTCCACTCCCGCCCTAGTAACTAAAGAATCCCTGTTGGAGGTTGGTTCTTGGTTGACAAGGATAAGTCCCGGGGGGATTACCTCCTAGGTGGCATTCCCTCGACCGACCTATGATACTTAAAGAAAAATCTATCCACGATGGCCATGCATAAGGATATGATGCACCACATGGCCAAGGTAAATAACCTCGACCCCTGGTGTTTGTTTTCTTACTATTCGTTGCTCTATAGCTTAGGTGATGATTTGGTTTTCTTTTTACAAACCATAGCTTTGATGGCTTCCTTTATCGAGAAATATAAATTCTGCAAGAAGGCCAAGGCCGACCACCTAAGAGGTCTCTCCCAAGTGAGGAATGAGAATAAGGCCATCAGGGAGGAGGCGAAGACCATAATCGCTGACTTAGAGAAGAAACTGAAATGGTCCGAGAACTCTCGCTCAAGCATGGTTGTGAAGGTCACCGATTAGGAGGCTTGCATCGAGAACCTGAACACTCATTTACAAGACTTCGAGAGGGAAGTTACTTGAGCTAGGAACAAGTTAGGGGCTGAGAGGAACCAATGCATCCAGGTCGAGAATGATCTCAAGGCAGCCATCGAGAGCTTGGTAAAAAGCGTTATAGAAGATGCCTTAGAGTAGGCATACCTCGAGGCTGAGGTGGTGAGGGAAAGAGAAAGGCAGGAGATGTGGGAGGAGGCCTCCAGGGTGGCTGAAGCTAAGTACTTGGCCTTGGATGCTTTCGACCTTGTCTGGGCCAACTGCTTTTGGGAGGGGTTTGAGAAGTTCTGGGACATTACGGCTAAGCGATTTCTCGATGTCGACTTCTTTTCCATCAAACCCAGGGAGCCTGATGCTGAGGATGAAGAGGAAGAGGAGGTTGACATCATGGTTAATAACGGGGTTGTCGAGGGAGGACATGGCACAAAAACTGAGGAGGCAGTCAATGAGCCGATGGCACTAGTAATTAAAGAGCACAGCCGAGAGGATGTGGTCTTAGGGGATGCTAACCCTAAGGCATAATCGAACCCCCCCTTTTTGAAGTCTTGTAATATTTTTTTGTATGAATGAAATTTTTTCTGTTTTGGTGTCTGGTTTATGCTCCCTTTTTAAAAAAAAATTGCAAGTCGTTGATGTGTGATGGGTCTCGGGAGTTTTGGTTTTTCTTCTAAGTAGGGTTGGCAGCGTAGTAGTAAATATTCAGCTCTATATTCCCCAAGTGTAGATGTATATATGGTGATGCTTTATCCTTATGCTTCCTTCGTATACTTGAGTAGGTTCAAGTAAATAGCCCCAAAATTTATCTAAATGTTAATACATCCTGGGGTAATTGACTGTTCTCCGAGTAGGGGGTTTGGACGTAAAAATTTCTTCCCCTTTTTTTCTATATAGGTGTGGACATCGAGGAAAGGGATCCGCGACCCACTTCGGGGTTTGTTTCGAGTCGCCACCAACTCAGGTTTTTACAGACGGGGTTGGGCGTTTGCCTCCTTTCCAGAAGAAGGGAGGGTTCAGGCTTTTTAAGGCCCGGGCTAGGCACTTGGGCCTAGGGATTTGACTCTCTTTTGGTCTGGTTTATAGGGATCTGGGTAAGCTGTTTGGTTGCAATTGGGGAAGGTGATAGGCACCCCAACTACCCACCTTTTTAGGGTGGCTCCTCTGACCTAAACATTCATTTTATTTTCATTAAGCAATGTA
>JAOXJP010231201.1:0-10665 GCA_025762735.1 Platanus orientalis | reverse complement strand
TTGCCTCTTCAAAAACACAAGAATCATTCGCAGACCCCTCCCAACCGGCATAAACAAATGTAAATTTCATATCAAATAATCAAACACACATTATATTTTGTGTTGTAATTGTCTTCCTCCCTAAATAAGGAATTTGTTTGTGAAGAGGCACAACAACACTGATATGGGTGTCGTCAATAGCACCAATACAATTCTACAAAAAATTCCTCTCTATCAAGAACCAAATATTTTATCATTTTAAAACTATGAATTAGGACATTGATTATCTTGAACTATGACCAATATTTTTTATTGTTAACAATTTCTGTTGGAACTGTGTTGAATGATGAAGGTACAATGATATCATTCCCAACTTCAGTACAGCTTTCAAAACTCGATGAAAATGACAACTTATAGTTTTCCCTGAATGTTAGAACAATTCAGTGAGCATTCGGTTTGGTAAACATTGTCCCAACATTGTCAAGAAGATTGCCACTTATTGATCAACTGCAATATATCGTGAATCTTCTAAATAATTTTTTGACTTCAATGTATTGCATAAGTTGATAAACACGCGTTTCTCCATCTGCCACACGTCATAACATCTATCAGAATGACCCTCCAACACCTCTTACACTCATTCAGCACCAATTTTCATCCCATCTCGACACGACTGCTTACATAAAAACAACTGATTGTAATCGCCCAAAACATTTAAAAACATAAACTCTTCAGCTTCCTCATCATATTTAAGTTTCTTTCTATTGTCCATAATTGTTTAATGGAAAAGCATAAAACATTTCATCATGCATAGTATTAGATTCAAATATAAAAACATTTAAAAAGTTAAAAATATAAATAGATAGCATATGGGTCCTACTCCCAACATACATAGAAATATGCTGTTAAACGACTTACAACAAAATGGTCCAAAGCTTGTCTAATAGAAAGGTTCTATGCCTATCAAGCATACTACTATCATAAAACATAACAACTTGGGTCCAAAGCCCAACAAAAACATAAATAGGGTCTCAACACCCTAAAATCAGTCAGAAGAGATGTTAACTCCCTATGCAAATCACAAGGACCGAATCAATCATATTTTAATTTCATCTGAAACATTCATAAAAGTCTCTCTCTAGGATGGTTCTTGCAGCAACTTCAATGTTTTCACAACCTCATCAAGACTAAGCCATTCAAGATTGATAAGAACTTTCATGCACTTGGGAATAGAATAAGGATCCCTATCTTTAGTTGTTTCGGCAACTGTAGATGAAGATCCTGCAGTGATGGTTGCTAGGCGAGCCTTGGAACATTCTTTAAATGCCTTACAAGCTTCTGCAAACTCTGTTGGTTGTTTCTTTACTTTTCGAAAATTAGTTGGGGTCTTATCTGTCCTATGAACACGAGTCGCTCCAATATCATCATCCAAATTATCAGCAGAAGGAGTTAGCCCCTCATTTTTAGTATGAAAATCTGTAACCTCATCATATTCATCTAAATCTAGTGGGTTTTCAGCATTCCCAATGCCTCCCTTACCAGTGGCAGTAGTCCCATCAAACATCGTCACAAGATCATTATAACGTGGATAACCATTTTTCTTAAATTTTGTAGCTTTACAATTATCCTGGAATTACACAAACATATGATAATATATCCTATTAACTCTGTTCAAATATTACATCATTCATCAAATATAAAATGAACCAAGTCTAATCAATGCGTTTTAACAGTAAAGTTTTTATATACCTTTATATAATCCTCCCAACATTCATCATCAGCAATACTGTTTGTGTTACAGTATTCCAACCAAATCCAATTAACCCTAAAAGCTTTTTAAATGGTTTTTAATCATCCTTTAACTTTTGAAACTTGTTCTTGAATTGTAGTACTTTATAATCAATCCCAATCCTTTGGCATTTTTTTTTTTTTGTATTTCACTCCATGCCCTCTTTGAGAAGGTACAAGTTGGTCTTCCACCCAAATTGACTTGTTCCACCATCAAATCAATATAAATTTCCACTTCCTAGTCAATCCATATCGCATTTCTAGTATCATTTGCTCTTTTTTTTTTTTTATTACCATCATTTGTAGCCATCTGAAAGGAAATCATGATTCAAGAAGCATAACACCTTTATTATGTCATCCCTTCACCATCCAATCCACTACTATGGGGCTACAATGTAGTACCTCAATTTACAACAACCAATTCAATATAATGGGGCTACAACATAGGACCTCTATTCCACACAACAGGTAAGCAATAGATATTTGCAATAATTGAAACAATAACAAAAAACAATATATATATATATATATAAAATAGGGGGCCCCACCAAACTACAATATTTTGTCTCCCTACATTAACACCCTCCGTCTATATATTTATATAAAATGATGTTCAATTGAAAATCAAGGAAGACAATCACAAAATAATTAAAATGCATACCTGGATGATAAGAGTCTAGCCGTGCTTGTTTCAATCTTGCAAAAGCCTGGTGCTTCACACTTCTTAGAAATATTTTCCTTTCGATCACAAGCAAATTCTTGAAAGATAAAAAGAATAAAAGAGATATTAATTACATATCACAACTATAGAAACAAAAGAATTAATAACATTACATAAGAATAGAATAGAGATGGCATTCAAACCTTGCAACTAAAAAAGTATCAATTCAGTTGGAAATATTACATAGGCTTTCAATGGATATCCAGATTAGTACTTTTACCTAATCCCCTTGGTCATTTGCATAACCCCCTTGGTCATTTCTATATTGCTGTACTTGGATTTCAAGGAAAACCAACAACTGAGTTCTGATTAGCAGAAGGTTTTATAAAACTCAGAATCACTTGAAACTTTGTGAGGGTGCATTCATAGAACTTGTGTATTGTTAAATTTCAAGTTGATCTAATAAATATAACTGAGGTTGTTATTCAATTGATTCTTCTGGATGTTCTGAGTACTATTGCTGCTAGATTTGTATTCACTTGGAGTTCACAATAAACCAACAATTGTAGGCTCAATTATTGTGGGTTTATTTCATCTACTTCTAGCTGTTTTAGCTATATTGTGGGCCCATTATCCACAGGCTTACAACATTCTATAAGCTGTCCCGTATCAGTATGTCTTCTAATATTCAACCTACCTTGGTGCCTCATTATACAAAAACTAAGAAAATATTACTCATTACAATGGTCAAAGAATAGCAGAACTAATATCCAAGGATGAAGATACAAACTTCCTAAAGCATGCTCTTGCATTCCGAAAAAGAAACAAAACCCAGCTCGAAGTGGCACCAGTGATTTGTCTTTTAAGAAAATTAACTTACATAAAAACAAACATACAAAAAACCCAACTCTGACAAAACTTCCTAGGAAGTTTATTAGTGGAAAGTCTCTACAGCCAATTCACTACAAAATCAGAGCCTAACAAAAACTCATAGTGCATTAGCGGATTGAAGCTCTCAGATCTATTATCATGGGATCTAAAAAACCTCGAATAAGATTCAATAACAAAGCTCTAATCTCAATTAGTGTAGCTCAAATTAAGCAATTAAGAACAACAGTTTTGAATACTCTATTCACCTCTATTTTGTTCAGCCAAGAGAGAGAGCGAGAGAGAGAGAGAGAAGGGAGACGGTAAGAAGGAAAGGAGATAGAGGAAGAGGAGAGGAGGAGGAGAGGAGGGGGGATTTTTCGGTGTCCAAACAGTAGCACGCCCCCCCTTTTTCTACTTCAGTCCGGCCAAGAGAGAGAGAAACGGGAGAGGAAAAGAAGGAAAGGAGAGAGAAAAATGGGAGAGAGGAAGAGCACAGGAGGAGGAGAGGAAGGGGTTTTGCCGGCGTCAGAACAATCACACCCTCGCCCCCATTTTCTTCGTCTGTCCAGCCAAAGAGAGAGAGAGAGCAGGGAGGGAGAGGGAAAGAAGGAAAGGAGAGAGAGAAATAGGAGGCAGGGAGAGGCTAGAACGTGAGTGATTTGGGAGTGAGGGAGAGGAAATCTGAGACAAAAAAAAGATTGGAAGGAGGAGGAGGAGAGGAGGAAGAGAGGAAGAGGAGAGGAGAAGAGGAGGAAGAAGGAAGGAGGAAAACAAATACCTGGGGCAAGCGATCTCCTTCTTATCACGAGTTGTCGTGGGCTGTCGTGAGAGCTCCTCCCAAATCACGCAGAATGAGATTGAAGAATGGAAGAGGAAATTGTAGAAGTGGGTTTTTTTAACTCTCAAAATGTCTCTCCCAACCCTAATTTGGGAGTAGAATGTGGAACGAGAAAGCGGACTTACCAAACGGGATTCTCACCTATTTTGGAATCTTGGGAGTGAAAGCAACTGGAATCAGGAATCAGGAGAGTTACCAAATGCGGCCTAAGAGACGCAGGTGTAGAGAGATTGAGAGAGAGGAATAGAGGAAGGAGGATTTCATGGCGGGAGTTAATTAGAAAAACCCTAAACTAGAAAATGAACTCACCTGTATGTTCAGGTCTATTAATTCCTAAATTCATAGAGTGAGACCATCTGCAACCTCCATGGTTAGAGAAGTTCGGAGGTAAAAAGAAGGGAAGACAAAGACAGACCAATCCAAGAAGATGAAGAGGGAAGAAGAAGGGGAAAATGAAGAGTGAAGGGGGCGAAGCCAAGACTGGTAGAGGAAGGGGGATGAGATGAGAAAGCCTTGACCAGTAAAGGAAGGGGGATGGAGATGAGAGATAGATAGAGGGAGAGAGAGAGTCAGACACAGTGAAGAAGCAGAAGTGGGAAATGCAATAGAAGACTCCTGAATCATGGTTGATAACTTGATATAAAAAATAGAAAAGAAAAAAGAAAAAAATCGTGGAGTTGTAAAAATGAAGAAAAATTGAAAAAGGTAAAGTGAACATGTCAAAAGCATAAGGCTTCCCCATATATATATATATACTGTTAGCACCCAAATTTTGACTTGGTAATACTGGCGAATCTCAGAAGCTTTGGATAGCAACAACAACAGCCCACCTTTAACCAAACCATACTCCCAAAACCACAGACCATCCCTTAGACCAAATTTGGATCATCAAAAACAAGGCACCACACCAAAGACTTTGTAGGCCATTTGCAAAAGCTACAGTGGATCCGTACTCCCAACCTAAGGACTAGATAGCCAAACCAATTGAACCAACATCTTTAAGAAACTAAGTGCTTCACTTCTCATGTAGAACCCAGAAACCAATTTAGCCATCTACCCCCTTTAATCACTGATTGCATATTTCTCAAGAATCTTGTGATTGCACAATGTGATAGCCTAGGCATATTGGAATCCATTTCCGACTACAACATTGCGTTTAGAACATCCAAAACCCCCCAAACTATCATAAAATATTCACAATTGGACTTTCGTAACTCCCCAATTTGAGTTTCGACAGATTTATGACATTTCTCACTAAAAGACAAAATAGAGAGTGGTTCTGACGCCAATGACGCACCATGTGCCAAAAGCTGTTGCATTAAATGTGTCATATGCCAAAATGGATACATTTAGTGCATGATGTGATAGTTTGACAAGTACGTTTAATGCATAAAGTGATGGTTTGACTACACATTAAATTCGATGTGAACCTTGCTTGAAAATGTGGCAAGAGAGTACATGAATTGTTGACTTCCAATTGGCCCATCATAACACTGAGAAGTGTACTAACACGCGGCACACTTGAATTAGACCCATTCCTTAATGAAAAATTATGGTTGTCGGCTTCTCATTGGCCATAATAAATGCACATCACATCACTTCTTCTAATGCTAACATGTGGCGCCCCTCTCTAGGAAACCCCTCAAATATTAAAGAAAATACCAAAAAAACCCTTGCCACATGTTACATCCTAAATAGCCACTCCCAAATTCCTTTGGATTGTGACATGTGTCACACATCTACCATGCCAACTCACCTCAACTGTGCACCCTCTCGTACACCCTCTCAATCCTATAAATACAACCCCCTCCCCACTTGAAAAGGGCCTAAAAAAATTAGAGAGAGATGTAGAGATTAGAGAGAGAAATGGAAGGTTCTAGTGAGAGAAAATGAAGGTTCTAGTGAGAAGTGTTCACTCTAGTGAAAGAAAGTGTCCATTCTAATGAGGGATGAAGTGTCCATTCTAGTGAGGGAAAGTGTCCATTATAGTGAGAGGAAGTGTCCATTCTAGTGAGAGAAAGTGTCCATTCTACAAGTCATTGCCAAGAGACTCCACCTTTGCTGACACCACCTTGTTGCTATCCAAAGTAAAGAAGATAGCTGGTTGTAAATCACACGCGGGATACATTCAAAGAAGTATTTTTCTTGGAATTTTATTATTTCATGTCACTATGATTTTTGTTTACATGCTTTTTAGGATTTAGCCTATTATAATCTTCCCTTTCTTTCTATCATTTTTTTATTTGAATAAGTGCTTTACACATTTTATGTTGGTAACATAGCTAATGGAGTTTGTCACTAGGCTTGTGATTTTTTTATGTTTCCTTGCAAAATATACATCCTTTTGATTTAAGTCATCTTTGCTGCAAAATATCCATTAATGTTCACAAGCACATACACATTCATATTATTCTTCCTTACTCATCCCAAAGTTATGGTCTCACCCATACAATATTGTAGGAGTCTAGTTTCAAACATCATAATTGCATTTTTGGGTGTTCTTGACTGGTTCAATGAAGGTTTTATAGTATTCTTAATGGACCATCATGTATGTAAATATGTATAAATAATGGTTCCATTCTCAAATATTCATGTGTGATATATTATGTTGTACGTTATTTTTTAAAACTTTTATGTGTTTCAAGTTTACATAGTGAATATTGTTTTCCTCCCTATACGTCTCCATATCATTTACATCAAATATTTTTTATTTTTATTTATTTTGTCTAAATGAATGTGATAAATTTGTCCACTAACAATTCTTCAATGATTGGTTACGAGAGAGAATAGCTTAAGGTATGCATTCTTAACTTTTTATTTTAGATTAGTTTATTTTATTATATAGCATGTCTAGGAGATGGCTTATTTATCAAATATATTTAAATAATATGTTCTTTACACTTATTCACACATGCACATTAGTTAGTAGGTCAACCACATTACACATGCATGATACCTATTTCTAAAAAATTAATAACAAAAAAATACCTTGACCCATCCCTACCAAACCATTTTAGTTATAATATGACTGCCTATCTAAAATAATTATTCATCCAATCCATTTTTCCATGGGTCAATGATGACATCTCGATCGCTTCATCGGTGTAGACAAAAAATATAACACAAAGGCTAACATTACAGCCCTTTCGTCAGTGCAGATAGGCTACGAAACCCAAGCATACTTCTCCTAAGACATGCCAAAGTCTAGAACCAGACTCGCACTCACTAAATCATAATGGTTTAACCCACTCTCAAGCATAGAACCTACTCATACCTAAATCATGAGCACATCAAGGCAGTGCATTAGGAATCCAAGTTACCATTTTAGGTGTGGGTTTTACCTTGATTCCAACCCTAGGTTCCCATGCTTAGCTGGCCTCGGGCATATCCCTTCTAAAGTCCATTGTTGGTATACCATAGTTGTGGCTTATTCTTGGTAATTTGTTCACATTTTCATGTAGTGCAGAGTACTATGTGAGTATATTAATGGACTCAAATGAACCCAACATATCCCACTCTCACAGTCAAACATAATTGATTAAAGAGACTTATACACACACACACACACAATCCCACAAAACTACATGTAGCTTGATCTCGACAAAACCATAAGTACGCAAACCACACAAGATCGGGTATATAGGCAACTTGAGATTACGTATTGAGTGCAATTGCAATAATCACAAAACACAGGGGGCCCACACAAACAATGTCACATCTAAAGGCACACACCATAAGGATAGGTATTAGCATTCATGTATGAGAGAAGCTACCCTAAAAAGGTGGCTATGTTGGGGTGCCTAACACCTTCCCTAACCACAACAAAACAGCTTACTCTAGTAAACCAGATTAGTACAAGAGTCTGACAAACAAGATCCGTGGGTGTAAACTTATTTTTCCTAAGAAAGGAGACTAGTGTCTAACTCCATCAATAAAATCTGAGTTGGTGGCGACTCCCAAGAACCTTAGAAATACGTCAGTCTAAAGACACTTAGAGGCCCGGGTAGGGATGTGAATCCCAATCCCATAGAATGGTGAGTCCATCAAATGCCAACACATTCATACATGTGCCCACACTATAGATATTTGGCTCTGCTGCAAAGTGGGGATAGGGGTGCTAATTCCTTAATGTTCATATATATATATTAGAGAGAGAGAGAGAGAGAGAGAGAGAGAGAGAGAGAGAGAGAGAGAGAGAGAGAGAGAGAGAGATCAACCCGATAGAGCATGGGTAAGTAATGAATAAAAGAGAAAATCAGAATAAGGCGAATAAAAAAATTAAAAAAAAGGCAAAAAAAAAAAAGAAAAGAAAGAAAAACCCCATTGATGTAAGAAATAGCTTCATCTATCTTGTTAAGAAATTAGATACAGAAGAATCCACCCAAATACTTCAATCTATAAATTCAATGGTGTAAATAAACAAAGACCTAAATGGAAAAAAGGGAAAGATAACTCACTATATTGTCACATTTTAACTGGCTGTGAAGAATATGAGGGTTGTGACTGCAAAGAAAATGCAATCCTTTGAAAGTATTCCATGTCCAATTCTAAATAGGATTCAGGATAGGAAGAAGCAAGATCAAGGAGCAGCAATAGTTGAAAAAAGAGTAAAAGAATGGAAAGAATACCACTCATCTCTCTAACCTGACCAAAAATAATAAAACAACAACAACACCCTCTTCTATCTTCTTCAAGTTAAGATATTCAGATACTCCATTTCCCTTTTCTATGTATTCAATTGATCGGCAACCATAGAGTGAGATGAATAGTAGACCAAAAGACCCTCGGTACCATATCCATCACACCCCAACTTTACCCGGTAACATAGAGGTTGGATTCACACACAATGGACCCAAAAACAATGAGAAACAAATTAGTGTGCTACTGTTAGATCTCCTATTTTGAGTGATGACAAAATTGAGTAGCAACCAAAGAAACACATTGGAAATAATTAAAGTGACTTCATGAAACACATTAGAACTAATCAAAGTAATCTCATAGGAGAAGACTCTAGAAGGGGGTTACATGTTGATGTAAAAAATAAGAAAAAAGAAAAAAATGAGAAAAATGAATTGTTCACAACCCCTTTACCTTCTATATATAATACAAAGGCCACATGGGAAAAAGTTTAGAGTGCTAGAGATGCTGCTTAGGCAAAAGCATGACACAATGTTGAATTCCATGGAGGCCCTCCATAGGCAAAGCATTTTAATAGTTTTGTTTCATTGCTGGATATGCTGTAAGAGAATGCTAAGCAAAAACAAAAGCATGACACAATGATGAATTCCATGAGAAAGATAAATAAAGTAGATACAATTTGAAGTTGACTATGTTGATGGTGTTCACTAATACCTGATTGTGCATGTTTTATTTAAATGAGATATTTCTAATTGTTGATTAACATCAAGTTTTGTTTGAAGAAGTGTTAAAGACCTTAAATCTACCTGGAAATCCATGTCTATTGTTAATTTCTTTGGCATAAAAATTTATGTAATGTTTGTCAATGTTATTAACCTTTAGATGTGTTTTCATGTTAATCTTTATTTCTAATGACTGAAAAGTTCCTTTCCATCCCTTCATTTTTTCTATCATCATTCTTTGATCTGATTGACAATCATTTTTATCAATGTATTATCTTCAAATATCAAACACAGATAAAAGATGTAGTGAGCAGTACACCATTGCAAACCCAGAGTTATGAGACAATTACATCATATGAAGATCTAGTTGCACCATTGACAGACTAATGGTGTTATGTATAAACAATAATCAAAATTTATGGGCAGCTTTTGTAATGCCCCCTGTGGACATTGGGGTCCAGGGGGATTCGGATTCCCCCGCTGTCCATGGTTTCTAGGCCACACTTTGGCTCGATGTTGGATGCGTGGGGTTACTAACCCTAGGGTTAGGCTTTTCTAGGAGTTGCCACCAAATCGGGATTAACCGATGGAGCTGAACATCAGTTCTCCTCTTCGGGGGAAAAGGAGAACTATAGACCCGTAAGTCTAGGGGTTTAACTCCTAAAACTAGTATGAGTCCTTGAGATTAAGGGTAGGGGTGCCAATGTTTGACACGACCCACAAACTCGATACGTCCCAACACAAAAATAAGCTGGTTAGGGTTGACCCTAAACTTGTTTTGGGTCAAAATAGGTCAACCCGCTTTGTCACGTTTAATAAATTGGTCGGGTTAGGGTTGAGCCAAATGGTCTTATACCCTTACCTTGACATGACACGAACCCGACTCGCCAAGATAAATTAGCACATAACCCGCAAACCCAACATTACCCAACACAAAAATAAGCGGGTTAGGGTTGACCCCAAATGTGTTTTGGGTCAAAACAGGTTGACCCACTTTGACACGATTAATAAATAGGTCGGGTTAGGGTTGAGCAAAATAGTTTTATACCCCTACCTCGACACGACATGACACGAACCCGACCCACCAACACGAATTGTCACCCTTAATTAAGGGTAAGTTGTTTAGTTGCATTTGGGGAAGGTGTTAGGCACCCTAAATATCTACCTTT
>JAOXJP010231200.1:0-10665 GCA_025762735.1 Platanus orientalis | reverse complement strand
GATGTGGGCTTCACTATGGGAGTCATATCCTGCGCGCCCCCATAAGGTGGGGGGAGTATCACCTGTGATGATCTTCTTTGTGTGATGTCGTGAGACAAGACAAAGGGGAAGTATCATTTCATTTTTTGGGGGTGATGTGACATCTCCAAAAAGTGAAATGATACCCACAATGTGTTTCATCTCACGACGTCGCACAAGAAAGCCGTCGCAGGTGATGTAAACCCCCATAAGGTGAGTCACAAACACAAAGGAGTGTGGAGCCCATGCACTTTATGCAGCCCCACCCCCTTATGTTGTGGGGGGAGTATCACCTGCGACGATTTTCTTTGTGCGATGTCGTGAGACAAGATAGAGGAAAAGTATCATTTCACTTTTTGGGGGTGATGTGACATCTCCAAAAACTGAAATGATACCCATAATGTGTCTCGTCGCACAAGAAGACCGTCGCGGTGATGTGAACCCGTTGTTGTGCTTCTCTTATGGAGGGGCAGACGATATGAGTCCTCATTGGATGATATTCCATGCCCCCACGTGCCAACCTTAGTGTCACATAGAACGTTATGATCAATTAGCTTTACATCATCTCTAATTTGATTGGACAGATACCACACTAGTCTGTTCAAGATGTGACACAATACTTGACAAGGGCACATGAATAAACAGACACCTATTTATTTAGGGAACTATATCCCCTGTTACACTTTCACCACGTAGCACTTGTACCACAAGACACAAAAGGTGTGAGCCCCCTGTAAATAGTGTATGGATCCCAGCCCTTGTGTCTTGTGATACAAGTGTTACTACGGTGAAGGTGTAACAGAAAATATGGTTCCTTTATTTACTAATACCTTCATTGATTTATATGTATTGACCTGTACATCTTTTGTCAAGCCACATATCTTGTACTGATTGATTGGTAATAGTGTGATATTTGTTCATTCAGAGGGGATATAATCCCCCCCCCATTGGAAAAATGTTATAATAGGGTTTTGAAGTTCAAAACTTTAGGTGACAAGCCTTGCCATAAATTTCACCTAGAAACTTAATTGAAATGAACTGGCAAGTTCCCTGTAAGTAAGACAAGATACTTTGGAAGACTGTCTTTGACCATGAACTCTACCTTGCAATCACATACAGTGTAACCCCTCTGGAAAGTTTTAAGAGGAGAGTGGATTGTATCTGCTCCTCTTATCTTAGGCTCCTCTCCACCCCCCCCTATTAGGGGGTTGGCACATTAGCACAACAAGTGATTTTCACTTTTTGGGAGGTGCATATCTTGTTGGCACTGATGTACCCATAAGATAAGAGGAGCAGATACAATCCAATCTCTTTTAAGAGTGATAGATATCGCTTCGGATTTAGTGTATACAAAAGATGTACAAAAAGAAAGCTAAAAGCACCGGGCCTGATGCATCAGTCCTAAAAAGCTGATTTATACTTTTTGGATATGCTTTTCACTTTTTGAGACTGATGTCTCCAGCCAAAGTGTTTTTAACACCACTTTCGCACTTGAACATGCGTACATAATCCCTAATCCCAATATTGTCTGGTCATGGACAAAGAGCAATCTTTACTGCTTTGCTCGATCTCGATTTCATCGAGGATGATGGTTATTGGACCACCATCTTAGACGTGGTCTACCGACTCATCAATCTAGATGTTAGATATTTTCAATGGTAGGCCATCCCGTAAGGTGTCATATCAAGTGCACCACACTCCTGATGTGACCACTCGGGAGGGGGAATCAAAAACCTCTAACAAGTGAATTGATTCTGCCCCCTGAGTGGTCCCATCAGAGGTGTGGTACATACGATATCATCCCCATAAGCTCGAAAACGGAGCTGAATAAACAATTGTAATTTGCCTATGAGATCCGATGGTTGAGATTCTCTAATCAGTTTGACTATCGATGAAGAAGTAGCCAACTAGGTCTCACTATCCTGAACCACCAATCATTGTGGGGTTTTAAAATTTCCTCTATGATTGACACCATTTGCAGGAAAACTTCCATTTATAAGGAGTGCAGAAGCGAATGATGCACCGTCATATGGAAATGCTACGTCATGCATCTACCCATCAAAGTTTCATGACCATTGTTAGCAAAATTTCATTTAAAACTTTGTTTTTTCAAAAAAAAAAAATTTTGAATCTTGAATATTCCAAATTATATATAAACTTTGTAAAACATTTAAAAAAAAATTCAAATGAACCTTATCCCAGTCTTAAATAAGAAAGATATGAGTTTGGCAGCCACCTGTAATGTAATCATTCATTTGAGTTTCTCAAGGCATTTGTAGCCATGAGATAATGGTTTCCTAATAAACTCATTCAAATTTATACTGATTTGTTAACTAATTAGAAATGAAATCATCTTAGGTTTTTCTATAAAATGAAATGACTTATGTTATCAAGCACAAATCACTGTAAATTTGAATGAGTTCATCACAAACCATCCAGTTGTGTGTACAAAAGCCTGGGAAACTCAAATGAAATGATTTCAGTACAGGTGGCTGCCAAATGCAGCCATAGTCTATTTCTTTCTAGTTAAGCCCCATTTAAACCTCTTCTATCAATTAAGATAGAACTACTACCTTCCTCCCACCTTGGTAAATGCTTTTAAACGGATTTAGGGATACCTCTTCTATCAATTAAGATAGTCCTACTACCTTCCTCCCACCTTGGTAAATGCTCTTAAACGGATTTAGGGATAAAAGGAGGATAAAGATTATTAACTTAGAGGAGGGCGTTTCTCTTGGCTCTTCTCTTTTTTTTTAATATCACATTTTGAAAATAGTAATTATTTCTTTTTATCTAATATGTTTGGTGTTTCTAAGTGAGTTAGAATTTTTTTCATCTTGATTACCAGGCGTTTTAGGCAAAGTCATATTTAACCCAAATTATTCCCAATCTCATTTTTGTTGTATCACGTTCTGCTAACAATGCTCATCAGCATTGCATACTGAAAACGTGATACAAATGAGTATTTTTCTATAATCAACATTCAATTAGAGAGATGAGGGGTGGGAAAAAAATTAAAAACTCATTATAGACTCATCTCTTCAGGGCATAGTGTTTTTTTTCTCTCTATGTGTTCCACTGTCAAAGTAGCATTTCTTTGGTTCAGTCTCCATGAATGATTAGCCTACCATTTGGTGACTACTGTATCATGAATCAATTTGCTAAGTGACACCTAGCCATTAGATTAGATTTGATTTAATTTTTTTTTTTTTATATGAGCCTATGCGCCATATTTTTAATTATGGAACCTTGGCCCTAGTTTGAAGCCCATGATTAAAAAACCAACCCTCAAGTCAAATGGCAAGGAATCAACTTGAAGTTGATTTTTAGTATGTGGAGTACATAAATTGTGGGAAACGAGCCATGCCTCATTGCAGTAGAACACATTTTACATGGCAAATAGGCAACATTCCTTATGCATCGCGTATGTGTGCATGTAATGCAGCAGTGATATAACATAAGGAGCCGCGTTTTAGACTCCTTTTTCTTTTTCTTTTTTCTCTTATTTTGCATGTAGCAGCTGAGGTGAGCGGGAACGAAGGGTTTTTTTTTTTTTTTTTGATAAGTAGGAAGGAAGGGGTTCATGTGCTTCACCACTTCATCCCCATGTTTCAGCCCAATACGCTTCCTTGTGCCACATGGCACAATTGTAATTCTCTATTTAGAGAATGGTACGTAAAACCATCATGTAAAATGTATGAAAATATCATTTTTGCAACATGGCAAATGTTTAATGGGCTAAAAGTTGACAGATGGAAGGTGAGGTACTACAACAAAAAAAAAAAAAAAAAAGGCCTTTTACAGCATTTAAAAAATGTTGTCTATAGTTATATACAATATTTTTTCGAAGTGCATAATGAAAAGTTGAAAACTTTAGCATTTGAAGTTACTATAGACAGCGTTTTTAAAACGGTGACTATAATTATAGACAGGTTACAAACACTGTCTATAGATTTATAAAAAAAAAAAGAAGAAGAAAAAACAGGTTACAAATGCTGTTTATACCTGTTTAAAAAAATTTTTAAAAAAACAGGTAATATAATAAAATGCATCCATGTCTCTAATACTCAAGGAAAAAATGAAAAAAAAAATCTTAGATTAAGAGCCTGTTTGCAGCATCCTCTCTCTCTCTCTCTCTCTCTCTCTCAGGAAAGAGTAGTTACATCATTCATTCCACCACCACCAACAATGGCCTCAACCGGGTTACTAAATCCAGCTCCTCCAAATGGACCACCAGGGTCACCACCTCCAGCAGCAGCTTGTTCAAATGCATCAGGACCAACCTATTAAAATTTTAACCAAGTGATAACAAGATTACCAACAGAAGTACAGACACGAAAGCGGTGTAAAGAAAGAATATAGGGATCTTTAAATTCCCTAAAAAATAGCAATACAACATGATTGCCGACAGAAGTATAGAAACAAACGATATCAACCAAATAAAGTTCAGTAACCTGGTTTGTGGATAAATGATTCCAAAGTAATTTTGCTCAAGAATAAACCGTCATTATCATTCAAGGTAATCTCAATTATTTGTGAAGGCTACAAGAATCCTGTTGGGCATTCCACCCTATCTAGTACCGTACCTTTAAATGAAGCATAAGCCTAAAACATTATATCCTTTTCTCAACCCACGTCCTTTTAGAACCTTCAATTTGCAACAAATCACTCCTAATTAGTGACATCATTCGGTCATCATAGCACCAGGCCAACCGTCTCAACTGACTTTCCCTGATCTTGTCACCAATTGCACCCAGCCAAGTTCTCTTAAATGTATTTATTTCTACTTTTATCCTTCTTCATAGTCTTGCTACTTAAACATCCCAGCATCCTCTCTCTCTCTCTCTCTCTCTCTCTCTCTCTCTCTCTCTCTCTCTCGCTCACGCCCTCTCTCCTCGATTCTCTCTCTTCTTTCTCCTCCCGCCTCTCTCCCTTTCCTGCTCCCTCACTCTCTTTTCCCCTCTTTGATCTCTCTCCCCTCTTACCGCCTTCTCTTCCTCTCTTTCTCTCTCCTTGCATTCTCTCGCTCTCTTCCCCTCTTTGATTTCTCTCTCTCTCTCTCTCTCTCCAATGGCTCTCTCTTTTGTGCTCGCTCCCTCTCCTCTCTCTCTCTCTCCCTCTCTTTTGTTTGCTGCCAACACGCCCCCAATTCTTCCCTTCTTCATGAAAACCCCCAACTCTAGAAAGAGATGTCAGCCCTAGTTGCACCCCCTTCCATGATTCCACCAACCTGATCTGCAATGTCTGCACCCTGCCCCTCGTGCTTCCACCAAACCCTACCCTAGCAGCCCATAGGCCTGGATGATAGAGACAACACGTCTCCAGCTGGCTGAGCGACCCTGCAGACCAAACCTGGTTGATGGCGACCTGACATCCCCTAGCTACCCCTGTTTGACTGAAGAACAAGCTAGGAAAACCCTCTAGCTTGACTTTGGGTTTCCTCCATAAAAACCCAACCATCGACAAGAAAAAAAGAGGATTTGATGGAGATAAAAAAATCCTTATAAAGGGCACGCTTCATCTCTCTTCTTGACGGCTCTCCCTTTACCACTGTCTTTTGCTCCTATAGTTGAGACCCCTCTCCTTCTTCACTCATGTTCCCCCTCTGCCTCTTCAACCATCGTTAAGACCCCATATTCGATCCCCTGTGCTCTACCCAATTGCATGCCAAAAAGAGGAAAACCAAAGAAACCGGTTACCATTTATGTACAACATTAAGGTTAAGTTGATTTCATCTATTTTTTATTTTTATTTTTATTTTTTATTTTTTTATGGTATTGTTGTGGAACGATTTAGGCATACTGTGTGAATTTTATTTTATTTATTTATTCACTAATGGTGCTATGGACGATTGAGGGGGGGGGCTTGTTTTCTTTTGTGCCTTTTAGTTTTTTTTTTATCAAGAGATGGTGTCATCTTATGATTGTGCGATAGATTTGGACAACCATTTAGTTTCATTTACATTCATTAATTGTAAAGGATTTGGGTGTGTGACTTGACTTTCTTTTAAGTGATATTATTGGTTTCTTGAAGAATGACTTTTGATGCAAAATTGATTTAGGCATAATTCTTTAAGTATGTGCATTGTTTGGGGGTTGATGTGCACATGATTTTGTTGAATAATCTGAACACTAGTTGTGACTGATATCTATTAAGAGATGATTTGTTTGCTAGGCTGTTCATGTCCAAGTTTTTAGAGATCAAGTTATTAAACAACGAAATAGTTATATCAAATTTAGACAGTTTAAGCAGTTTGTGTAATTCCAAGACCTAGTTTATAGCCTTTGTCGTTTCATCCTTGGCTTATGATCTTTATACCAAAATTCCCCAACAAGACATCTGTAAAAAAAAAAGGTCCCTCTCATGGTTATAGTTCTGATTTTTCTTAGGTTCTAACACGTCAATTTTATTTTTCTTTATACCTCGATGTACTATTTAGGCAATAACTCATTTAATTTTTTTTCCATTCATATTTTATTTAATACATATAAAATTTTTAATGTGTTCCTCTACCTTTATATGGCAGTGTGCTACTTTTGATAGTCATTTTTGAATCAAACACCATGTTGTGATATCACTTAAGCCAGTGTGCTTTGATTGGATAACTCATCTCCCTCCATTTTCTTTGCTTACATTAGTTCTTGTTAACCTATATATGCTTATATACATGCATTCCTTGAATCACTCATTAAGCTTTATTCATAACATAGAAAATCACATCTTATTCATTGTACAACTTAGACAAATTCATATAAAGCATCACTCATTGAGTTGTATTCATAAAATCAGATTTTATTCTTTATACAACTTAGATAAAAAAATTCAAAGTATATATATTTGCTAGTGAAATAGATTGTTTTTTATGTCTTTATACCCAAGATTAATCATCAACTTATTTTACATCTCAATTCATTCTATTTAAACATTCTAAATAGAAAGATTTATATCATTTGCTATTTATGTAAAAACATAACTAATTTGTAAAATGGGTACCTGTTTTCCTTTTATTGCTTATATCATAAAATTCATTGGCCTTATATGTGAATGTCATCACATGTTACTTACCTCTTATGTTTTGTATGGTTATGAAAAAAACAACAATCACTATAACAAAATTCACCTTTTGTAGCGCTTAAAAAATGTTGCATAGAACGTTGTGAAAATGTGTAAACTTTATGCAGCGCTTTCAAAACGTTGCCTAAAGTACTTTATGTAGCGTTTCTAAAATGCCATATAAAATGAACTTTAAACAACATTTTAAAAAATGCTACATAAATAAAACTATATGCAATGTTTTAAACACACTGTGTAAAGTGATTTTAAAATTTTTTTTTACTTCCCCTCATTTTTTCTTGACATTTAACCTGACATTTTCCAACCTAACAACTACGAAAATTTTCAAAAGCAACTTCCTATATAGAGCATCCATAAGGAGATTAGACATAAAAAATGAAAGATCGTACATTAAGTATAAAGGAATTAGATTCAACTTACAGAACTAATAACATTAAATTGCAAATAAGAAAAAATTAATGTTAAGGGGTCAAATCTGTTAGAAAACTAAACCAAACCAGAAATACATCAAAGCAAAAGCACAAAAAAGTTTAATTAAGTAATAAAAATCAGTCATTGTGAAAGAAAAAAAACATATTTATTTAAATTCCCAACTCCTAAACAAGTTAAACACTATACAACATAGAAGAATGATACAAACATCCAGAGCACATACCCATATTCATCAAAATATCCACCACGTCCCTCAATCCCAAAATCCTCCATGAACACAATTTGTCAAAGGTTCAGGTTTAGAGTATAAGTTCAGATAGCATGTCACCCCACTCATGGTTGCTGAAATTAAGAGGTTCAGGTCCCCAATTGCAAACAAGGTAGCATAAGTTAAGTTTTTTTAACTGTAGAGGTCATACTTGTATAATGCTCTTTAAAAAAGTTAACCCAAAACATACTACTCACAACTTGGAGTGCTGAGCTTTAGAGTCCTAAAGAAGATATCAAAAAGGGCTTCATTATCAAGAACCATGCATTCATCTGCATTCTCCACCAATTGGTGTACCAACAGAGTGTCATTGTAGGGTTAACTAAGATTGAATCACCACAAGAACAACATTTAGAAAAAAAGCAAAAAACAAATCATAAGCTTATGAAATAATGAATCTGTACACTAATCAAAATGTGGTAGAAATTCTACACTAGTTTTATCTAAAATAGCTTACTTCATTGTTCTAGAGTATTGACCACCCAATCCAATAAAACTATTTATTTTTCAGGTTTATAGTGTAGACAATGCAACAAGAAAAATAATTTCTTAAACTAAAAGAAGGAAGAGTGAGGGGTCTTACTTGAATATATGAAGCCACTTCAGATTCTCAAAATCCTCCTCATTCATTAGGTGTTTGTATGCTCATAATCTATGTAAAGCTGCAAAATGACAAGGTCCAAATGCTTACCAATTTAATGAACTAATCACAAAATGACTATTCTTCACATATAATCAGAATAATCAGTTTTGGTACTTATGGTAAAAGAAATGGTATCTGTGATAAAAAATGCAACTGAAGGTAGAGTTGTCTTACATAGAGCCACATTAGACGAGCGTTGACCAAATCGTAATACTATTATGGGAAAATTCCATACATCAGGCAATGTCTGCATAGTTACGATTTGGGTGTGTATAAAGAGACCTGGCTGCATGAATCGTTTACAATTCATTGGTGCATGGAAAGGCCACATACAAGAATGGGTTTGGGATATAAAAAGTTTCAACAAGTCACGCGAAAAGAAATGACACAGATATAATAACACTAAAAAATAAATCAGTATAGAACTAAGAACAATGTCACAACTTGCAACCCACTTTGTAATTGCTGTTAAGGAAGTTACAGTGTTACAAAAGCAATGCAAATCACTATACAGACCTGGGAAAGACAACAACAAAGAGAAGACCACTAGATAGTATCAACATACAAAACAACATCCCTGGATGTATTTTCCTTCTTAAAGCTCATGGAGTTTGGGACCATGTTGACAAAAATGACTGAAAGCCATGGAGACCCTCCAACAGCTTAGTTATGAGATTGTTGACCCCCTTAAGCCTTTTCTTTTTTGACTAAGGAATACAAGGAAGGAGGGTTCTTACCTTTCCTTCAAAGAACCATTGTTGGACCTTCTAAACTCCCATGGAGGTAGGCACCCTCTCAAAGGTGAGGGTATAAACAATGAAGATGTTAATAACTGCTTTTGCCGCATAAAAATCGAAGACAAGCAACTGAAGGCACTTCTTAGACTCCTCTTCTCATTATCATATCCTTCGTAATTGGGGTTGTGTTGCACAACAGATACCCTTTAATCACAAAAAAAAAATATTACTCATCATAGAATGTCTTTCTTACTCACAAAAAAGTATACCATACACATCACCAAGACTATAATGTGTTGAAATAACCAGATAGATTAAGAGAAATGCATGGCTGAAATATGGGCTGTGCTTAGGATAAAACAACATATACTAAGGGTTTATGAGATTTGAATGAGCAGAACACAGGTTGTTTGGACAGATTAGAGACTGGACAATAAGAAATGTGTGTGGCTAATTTTTAGTTCAGAACTGGGTTTAACAGCGGGTGGACAATGGGGTTTAAACAAGCTCTGTTTTGGGACTAAAACAACAGGTTAACTATAGAGTGTTATGGTTCAAGATTAGGACAGAATATAGGCTGGTTGTAGACTGGTTATAAGGTTGGGATAGTATGGTATATGTGTGGCCAAAGTAGTTGATACGTCCAGAACTCAATTTGCCCCATAGACCTGCCAAATCAGACCTTATTCTGATCCTTTTAGACCCATGTATCTTACCTAGTTTGTTCCCTTATTTGAGCCTAGATGATACCCATAATTCACTTGATTTCACCTATTCTATCTTACCCTATACAGCTACTGTTATACACCTTTTATAGCAGTCCCTCACAGCACCTTGTTTCCCATTTAAGCATACCTGAAAACCCACCCTATTGCTATATAAATTTTGCAAATACCAGTCCTAATTCTCCTTCACTTCTTCTACAAAAAAATTAGTCCTTCATCTTGATATCATACATCAAAGATCCCAAATTTCATATCGTTGATTTTATAGCCAATAGTAAATGCCACCATATATGATTATGTACCCGAAGAATAAGAAGAGATGTTACCCATTTTTTTAATAGCGGAATAAAGCAAGAATCATGGTGGCAATATGGATTATATATGCATTCCCAAACTGTCCAGATGTGGACAATTCAAGAATCGTCCCATGACAAATGGTACTCATTGCAAGTTAAACAAAAAAGTTGTTGATATGAATTTTATCTCACAAGGAAATACACTTTAATGCCAACAAATAATTTGTTCAATGTGGTGATAAGATGTACGAAAGTCAAAAAATGATTCTCAAATGGGTCTAAGGTATTTTGGGTATATTGTGTGTTAAAAAATTCCATTAATGACACTTCATTTGCTGAAACTGGGGTGAGAAATTTGATCATTCTCTGGGTGCTATCCATTGCTCTATCCATTATCTCAAATGGTTGAAAACATATGGTAAAACATCCTAAAAGAACAAAGTACAAACTTTATTTTTTATTTTTTGATAAA
>JAOXJP010231199.1:0-10665 GCA_025762735.1 Platanus orientalis | reverse complement strand
AGCGGAATGACGGAACAGGATTCATGTAGCCGACCCCAAATAGTTGGGATAAGGCTGTTTGTTGTTGTTGTTGTTGTATGTTTTTAGGAAGTCTTAGCAACAAGTTCATTTAGTTACTATTTTGAGTAATTCTTTGTTTATAGGGTAGTTAGGCGGAGAATAAAATCTTTCTAATTTTGGAAAAATTAGGATTTAGGAGATTAGCAAGGGGTTAGTTTCTCTTTCTTTAAATGTAATTTCTATTTCTTTAAAGGTAGCTTCTAAAGTACCCACAAATGCAATCTATTTAAACACCCGAACCCAATGAATAAAAGAGGTGAATTATTAAAATAAATTGAATTTTTGTTTAGCACTTGTCTTCTTCTCTGAAACTTTGTAGATTTCCTTTTCTTATATAGACCTAATTCTTTGTCAAATTTCATAACATTCGGCTAAGTCTAACTGGTGTTTTCATATGCTTCTTTGTTGCTTCCTTGAATTTCAGCACTGCAGTGTTCTACTTGTTTGATCCTTGGTTGAAACTATTTCAATCATAGTTAGGGGTGTGCATAGGCCGGGCCGAGGTAGGCCCGGGGCTCGGCCCGCTATAGTAATTTTAGGATTGAGCCTGAATATTTCTAGCAACTTTAGGCCCAAACCCAGTCCTAGTTATTTTATCGAGCTTCGGGCCGGGCTCGAGCCGGCCCACAGCCCATAAATTTTTCAAAAAATGCTATCTTTGATAAGAATTGAACTCATGACCTCTATTATAAACTATCTAACCAATTAACCTATTGATGTAAGTTTGTTAATTTCATATATATATATATGTGTGTGTGTGTGTGTGTGTATGTAAATTTGATGTCTCCTTTTCAACACCGATTTCTTCATCTCAACTTTTTTTTGGACGTTTTAACCCCCAACACAACACGTGTCAGCTTATAATTCACTATATACACTAGAGACACTTTTTCAACATAGAACAATTTCTTCACACACACACATATATATTAAGTTCGGGCCTCGGGCCGGGGTAAGCCCGAGCCTAGCCCTAATAAAGTTCGGGCCTTCAACTCGGGCCCAAGCCCTTACCAGGCCTATCTCAGGTCAGGCCTTTTCGGGCTGGCCCGAGCCCATACTTAGCCTTAGTCATAATCCCAAGCATTCAATAGGTCCATAACCACAGGTGGTTTTGATTCTCAAACCCATCCTGCAATAGGATTTTTTTTTTTTTAAGGGTAAAAGATACAAAAAAAGCGACCGAGATGGTCAAAAAAGAGAAAAGAGAAAAAGAAGAAAGGTACTAAGAAAAAATTAAACAAGAAGACTTATTAAGCATTGTAAAAGTTACAAGAGAACCAATCCCTGTAAAGATCACTCCTCGGAATATCAAAGAACTCCTTGGAAGAGATTACCCAAGATGTGACTTCAAAAGTGATGGAATCAATGAGCTAGGGAAGAGGCCTAAAGATGCCTTCAAAAATTCTTCTGTTGAACTCTTTCTAAATGCCCCAAAAAATGTCATGCAAGAGGAGGGACCAGAACTGATGACATCTCTTCCTAGGGAGGGGAGAACGCCAATGATGAAGAAGATCTAAAGAGTATGGCATAACCCAACAAAGATTGAAGGGGGAGATAAAAAGGTCCCAGATTTTCTGGAGAATGAGCAATGGATCATTATGTGATTTCCAGATTCCCCTTCTTTCCTGCAAAGAACACAAATGTGGGGGGAACGCATCATATTACGGTGTCTCTTTTGAAGGATATCCATAGTGTTCATCTTGCAACGAGAAGCAGTCCATATGAACGTCTGAACTCGGAGAGAGGAGAGACCATTCCAGATAAGCTTTGAGGGAAAAGGAGGGTTAAAAGGGGTAGGAGGAATGGAGGAGGAAGATAGATAGTGAAGGATTTAGATGAGTAGTTTCCAGAAGGTTCTATTTCTCATGGTAAGAGCCTCTAGAAGGGCACATAAAGCACTTGAAAGTCTTTAAAGAAGGTATTAGCCTTAAGGTGGAAAAATGGAATGGAACTTTTTTTTTTTTAGAAGATAGGTAGTGTGGTAATTTTCCTTTGAAGCCTGTTTTCCCAGACAAATACACGATTGCTGAGAATAAGCAAGTAAAGGTTTCAAACTATCTAGTCAAGAATCACAACCTATTCTCAGAGGATCCCCAAATGTCTAGGAAATCTATTCTTTACCTATTTCCTAGAGAAATTGAAAGGGTGTCAGAATCAGACCAATGAAGATGACTACTAGTATAGTGATACCTTCTTAGTAAAGTCGTGCTTCAATATGTAATGCCCTCTCCAAACTGTTAGACTACTGCCGAAGGAAACTTGATTCCACCCAGTCCCAATGAAAGTTCAGTTTTCCTAGAAGTAATTGGATAACATTCTGACGTTGGACAATAGGTGTGAGAAATCTATCTCCCATATTTTGATCCTGTGCCCCTTGCAACAGAAGGTTGAACAGCTACAATTGCAGAATTTGGTCAAAATTGAATAGTCTCTTCAGATATTAATAGTTTGTTGTTTGGTTGAAGAACTACCGCTTTTAAGGTAAGTGGAAAGTCTATAAAAATTGGTTCCAGCTGATATCTGTTGGTCTTGCTTGGAGAGGAATAATCATGCACAGAACCATGCAGAGCTGACATACAGAGTCCTCACCAAGGAAAGAACTTATTTTTTATTGTGTGACAAACATTGTGAGAATTTAAATAGGAGGGAATTGTTAAGAGAGTGGGATACGGTTATTGGAACTAAACTGTACTCGGTTGATTCTGGGAGTTTTCTGGCCCCGATTCTTTTTCTGTTCTCATAGGGTATCTTGTAAAGTTTTGCACGGTTTTAGGAATTTACACATCCCTTTTATATGAAATCACTTTTAACTTATAAAAAATAAAACATAATGCAAATACTTTAGTGATCGTGATGTCTATGGCTCTCCAAGGCTGTCCATACACTTCAAGACTGGAACAGATTGAAAGGGTGCAATCATGGATAAAGATGGCTCTTGCCACCCACAGGCCACAACAATCTATTACAGAAAACATCTTTCCCTTTTGAATAGTCAAATTCAGTCATACTGATCCCCCCCCCCCCCAAAAAAAAATAAAATAAAATAAAAATAAATCTATGAAATCAACTCCAAATTGCCTAGACAATGCTAAATAGTAATTAAAAGAGAAGGCAACGTATTGGGTCTAAAGCCACAGGACCAATAGAATGGTTTGGAGTCCCCATAATTCAACATATGCCACATGTTCAAAAGAGGTTCTGATCCTTGGAAATGAGGCATGTGTCAAGTTATTGCAGGACCCCAATGCATCTACAGGCCCTGAGGCCCCAGACCCAAGATGCTCACGAAAGAGAAAGTGATTAAATATATCCACTGCACCCAGGAATGTAGTGCAGAAGCTTTTTTCACCAACCTTTCTCGGCATTGCTTGCCTATGCGGCCTGGCAACGACTGTGCAATAACACACCACTTCTTACAACCATATTTTTCAACTAGCTCAATAATTTGATCATCTTCCTGGAAATGACAAACAAAAGAAAGAAATCATAATCGTATTATAATAAAAAAGAACAGGCACATTTTCCCCTGGGAACACATTCAAACCTCCTTGGTCCAAGGTCCTTTAACAAGATCTGGATTAAGAACCTTCTGCCAGCGATGCAGGCACTGAACATCAGTCCTACCAGGAAATAATTCAGCTGCAACAGATCGGAAAGTTCATAAAATCAACAATTTGAAGAGATATGGAAGTATGACAGCAGCTAATCTGGACCAAATGCATCAAAAGGGGGTTGAAGAAGAAGACAATAACATAAAACATAATAAATAAATAAATAAAAGATAAAGAAACAAAAAAGAAAGTTCACCGGAATTCATTTTCTTTTGGATTCAACTGTCGTATCTATTTTTCAAAAAGCAAACTATAAAACAGGGAGAAACCTTCTTTATATATATAATCTGTACTTAGCTTCTCACATTAATTTTCACATAGAAAAGTAAGACACTTCTAAACTCCCAGTCAAACTCTTTCAAAACCAAAAACCGAAAAGTGCAAAAAGAAAGAGATACAGACTCAAAATGGATGTAGAAGAGTAATGGATATACTTGTCAATGTGTGAATATAGAGCCTTCTGAGGGCTAAAGGCAAACGAGGGATGTGACGTGAGAAAACACGAAAATGATGTCCTAAAACATGAAAAAATATTTGTACATTCCAAATAATGATACACCACTGCATTCCAACTCAAAAGTTAAAACATTGCTCTAGTAAAGGCATAGGCATCCATCTCAAAAGCATTGAGAGGAAAAATGCAACCCCTTTCCCCCAACAACTTCCAACTTCTCAATGAAGGAATAATAATAAAAAATAAATAACTATAATGATGATCGTAATAATAATAATGATGATATTCATCAAAAAAATAAACTGATGATAAATAGAGCACTATCACATCTATCACTCGGTTTTTATAATCATACATCTATAAGATAATAATAATGTTGTAAGGTTTGGAAAGTTGAACATTTACTTCAAACCCTCAAATAACGATAGCACCATCTAATCAAATTGGGGACAAATGTTGTGGAAGTATGAACAGAAGGCTAAAGGCATGAAGATGCAAAAGAAGTCAATGAATAGAATATTAGATAGTACATAGAAGCATGCACACCTATTTTCTTCCAGTTTTTCCCGTTGAAAATCTTTACTGCTTTGGTCAAAGTCTCATCCTGTCTCAAATTAAAGAAAAGAAAAAATTGTAATGTCATGGATGGCTACAAATATTCGAATGTTTAAGCAAGATCAAGTCTCTCCAACAAGAGAGAGAGAGAGGAAAAAACTTTAGTCTGTTGGGAATTTGAGCCCCATGGTGTGCGACACTTGTTTTGTTAATAAAAAATAAAACAGTTCAGCCTTTTAACTATTACACAGCCTCTAGAACTAGAACTTAGATAGGCATCCACAAGCAAAACTGGTTTGCTTATTAACAGTTGTTTTCTTTACCAACTCTTTTTCAAAGAACCAGTGAATGATACACGATAGCTCAAGGAAAGTGTGATGAGAAACAGTACTTGAAAACAAATATAAAGTACTTGAAGATGCTAGCTTGTTAAGATGGAAAAATCTGAGGTTTCATACACAGACCTAGGTTCAAAACCCATATTTACCTACTGACAACTAATTATGGACTACCATGCCTATCAAAATATATACAGTACTTAACATCTTAAGATTCAGCTATTCATCTACTTCCAAACTAAAAGCTAAATAGATCTGCCATGCCATCTTTTCAAAAAAGCAGCTCGAGACATTCATCAGCCAAACTCATCAAATTCCCAATGTGATTTTCTAAGAACTACAAGCAGCTCTCGATGGGAGTGATACACTTATATTCAAAGGAGACCAAGCTATAAACTAGATAAGAACTTCAGCCACTCACCTCCTTTTCTGTCCAGCCTCCCTTTGTTGAACGTCTGGTAGGACCAGTTGTCCTCCTAAATATAAAAGATGACATCGTAATGAATTGTGGAATAATCCATTAGCAAAACAAATAATTTGAAACCAGAAACTTATCTAAACATAGTAACAAGAGCTCTATATCTATATCATCTAATTTGCATTTCTTTTGATTAGGATACTATAAAATACCTAAATTTAGATATCCTGAAAGCTACTTCCTGTTCTGTTCAAAATGCAGTCAAAGATTCGTTTCCTATTAAATTGCATGGTCTGCAAGCACATCAACTAATCCGAACTACTATACAGAAAATAAGTTAAAATTTTTGAAGACGAGAGAGAGAAAAAGAAAAAGAAGACAAGTAAGAAAGCACACCCGTGGACAGAGCCTAGCTTGGGAACAGTAGTGTTGCAACTGCTATCCAGAACCGAATAGCTCAAAGCGACCGCAACTTCCTTTGTCGTATCCGCATTAGACTCCTTCTCAACTTCTTTCATGCTCTTTCCTTTCGAACAAGCTCTCTGACAAAGGAGGAAAAACCTAAGCAAAATCTTCGACCTGTTACAATCCAAAACAAGCAAATAAAAAATTAGAAAGGAAATCAAAAGGACCAATGAATACATATCTTTATAATAACCCCAATCCAAGAGCTCGATTTTTTCTCCCCGATGATTTCATCTCCAAATCCAACTCTCCAGGACAAATAGCGGTTAAAAGCGCAGATCACCATCAAAATCAACAAAAACCTAGGTCAAAGCAAGAAAACAGAAAATCCTGAAAGAGATTCTAGGATTTCTATGATTCTTCAATCTCGCCATGAATTTCGAAGCTCTGTAACTGCTAAAAAGGAAACTAACGACAGAGGCAAATAAGGAAGAAAACAAGCAAGAAGATCAAAACCTTCAGTGTAAGAAGGAAACTGACCTCGATCAGAAGGAAGAGAGAGGGTTTTGAACCGCCATGGATTAGGTTTTACAGAGCTCGAAAGGAAGGAGGTTACGATCGGCACGAAATCGCGGGAAACTGAGTAAGTCTTAAATCCCTGACGAGTCCAAACGGAAATGTATTCGGTTCAGTTTCCGCCCCTTTTAAACGTTAGAAGGAAACTAACAGACGGAAGTGGTGACGACGTTTATGTCGCCGTTTATACCAACGTTACATTCCAAAATCTATCTTTTAAGTTACCAAGATGCCCTCCAAATTTAGTTTTTTTCCATACATATCCCATTCTTGTGTCCCATTATAATATTTGTACTAACCATTTTGTTCCCCTCATGTTTTTGGATAATTGGATTTTGTTTGATGCCTTTAAGTGCAGCCCAGATGTGTCCAGCATCAATCACGCATTAATTTTGTGCTGGCACGTGACCGAAAAAGGTAAAAAGTTGTTTTTTACCATGAGATCATTAATGTAATTTAGTTTTTTATCACATGTTAGTGCAAAATTGATACTTGGTTGACGCTAGATACATCCAGGCTGGAGACAATCTGGGATGCTATTAAGGGATGTTGATTTTATAGGGCTGTGTTTGGTAACTCTCCCGAGAAGTGATTCTCGTTGCTTTGGTTCCCAAGATTCCAAAATAGGTGAAAATGGCGTTTGGTAACTTTGCATTTTCTTCCCGATTCTACTCCCAAAATCGGTTTGGGAGTTGAAAAAAGTAGCTTCTTTGATTCCAACTCTCAATTCTCGTTGTTGTTTTTTTTTCTACTCATTATATTACATCTTTATGATCATCTTTAAACATTTTCATCATTTTCGTTATTTTCATCAAGATTTCAATTTTTTTCAATTTCTCTCCTCTACCGAACCAAACATGTTTCTCATTCTGGAATTCACTCCAAAGAATGCATTCTTGGTGGAATCAAGAATCAGGAATTGGGAGATGAAATTCGGGAAAGTTACCAAACTCAGCCTAAATCATCTCCAATATCAATGAACAGGTACCTCTCCATTAGCAATTAGTGTGTGACACGTGGCCTAACAAAGGGTGTTTGAGCCTATACACATGGGTCAAAGGAGGGTATTATAATAAATATACTTGTATATTTATTAATTGAAATAGATGTTCCATCCAAGATTTGGAGTCCAGTAGACCAAGTGACTTTACATGGAATAAAATGGGCAGTGGTTAGATGAAAATTTAAATTTCCACCCATTTTATTCCAAATGAAGTCACTTAGCACCCCTAGACACCATCTTGAGCTTAATGCACCCTTTGTCTGACATTGTGTCACAGTCTGAGCAGAGACTAGAGTGGTAGTTTAGTCAAATTAAAAGTGACGTAAACTCATTTCCTGGTAAGAAGGGGAGGGGAGACAATTTATTCCAATCATGGGATATTCACACATTGAAGGGGGCAACTGATTCCAATCGTGGGGTACACATACATTCAAGAGGAGGCAACTCACACATTAAGGGGGGCAATTGATTCAATCAAGCATAATATTTTGTCAGGCCCATTATTATTACAAGGGTACTCATACATTGAGGGAGAGCAGTCCTTGCTTTTAAGTGGCTCCACCCCAACCTCTCATAAAAATCTGAGATGATCGATTGATGCTGTTTTAGTGGTTTAGAAGAGACTGAGAAATATTTATAAAAAAATCTATCATATAAAATGGTTTGAAACGAAACAATAAGGCTGCGTTCGGCAGCCACCTATAACAAAATCATTTCATTTGAGTTTTACAAGGTTTTTGTAGCCACAACAGGATGGTTTATAATGAACTTATTCAGATTTTACAGAAAAACTTAATATGACTTAATTTATAATTGTAGTTAACAAATCAGTATACATCTGAAAGTGTTCATTACGAAACCATCATCTCATGGCTACAAATGTCTTGAGAAACACAAATGAAATGATTACTTTATAGGTGGCTGCCAAACGCAGCCTAAGCAATTCGTGGTTTAGGCAGTAGGAGATATGAAGTCAAGTCTCCCTATGCCAAGGACCATCTAATCAAATGATCATAACCATCCAGACAGGCCATTTGCGGGACCCTTTTGCCTATTCTCTCAATACAGAAGAATCCAGCATATTTGCCATTCAGGATCCAGGCTCCTCCAAGCACAAAGAGATGGAACCACGTAATAAGAGTGGGAAATGTTCAGGAATCAGATAAGAGAGAAAAAAAAGGCACAAATACGCTACGACGGCAAAGTATTTTACAAATCGAATGAGTAGAATAGAGGTAAAGAATTGACCTGATATTAGGCGTACAAAGATTTAGGATGGAACATGTGCTCCCATGTTTCTTAAGAGCTAGTAGATGGTCTTAGACATCCATTAATTGGGAATGCACCATCCTATCAATATCAGCACCACCATCCATCCCTTCCCAAGGCCCCTGATTTTATTCCTCGACTTTTCTCGAATAAGTTATCATCTATCCATCCATCCATTAAATTTAAATATTACTGAAATTTGTATGGATACCATGAGATGTAATTAAAATCTACAATATATTAATCAACCTGAAGTTGTCTGACACGATTTTAGAATTTCTTGAATTGTCCATAGTAATTTTTTATCCTAAAATTATAGCTAAATTTGATTTTCCTGAAATTAAATTTGCTTGCATATCTCCATATAAAATTAATGGGTCAGCCCAATTTTATACCTGACTCCCCCCCCCCCATGTGTGAGTACCCTAAGATTAGAATAACTTGTCCCACCTTACTAGAAAATGTGAGTTCACGTCAACTTCAATCTGACTGAACTGGTACCTCTCCATTCTCTGCTCAGGATGTGACTCGTCAACTCCAATCTAACTGAATTGGTACCCCTCCATTTTTTGTTCAGGATGTGACACAACGTCTGACAAGGGTGCAAATATCTGTCTAGGGTGTCAAGTGACTTCATTTGAAATAAAACGGGTGGGAATTTAAAATTTCATCCAACCACTGCCCATTTTATTCCATGTGAAGACACCTGGTGCCTTGGACAGAACATCTATTTTGATTAATGAATACACAAGTACTTATTAATTGTATATTTATCATAATACCCTCCTTTAATCCATGTGTATTAACTCAAACACCCTTTGTCAGGCTACATGTGACGCACTGATTGCTAATGGAGTGGTACCTATTCTTTGAGACGGAAAATGATTTAAAATCTTGGAGAATCCTTGTCCTAGGATTGGATTAGGAGCACCCCTTAACGGGTGCCAATAGTGTGCCTGCAACCAACAGGTGACATGTCACGTTGAAAAAGTGATTTACACTTTTTGGGGGGTGCTTTTCACTTTTCTGATGTGGCGTGTCACCCACTGGTTGTGAGCATACTCTTGGTACCCGTTAAGGGAGCGCACATAATCCTTTGGCTCGCCCCCCCTATGGGAAAATCCTGGCTCTGCCCCTGCTTGCAATGACTGTGACTAAACCTTTACTTATGGCTAAAATTCATATCCAATTTTCTCCTAGCTGACGGTCAAAATTAAGCACTTCAGCTCTCTTCTAAGGTATTGTCAATGGACATCTGATCATCTATGTAGATGCCTTGCTCTTCCATCAATTGAATAAAGTGTGACAATAATTCATGAGATTTAAGTAATCGATCTCCTAATACTTGATGACATAATTTCAGATTTTTTGAAAGCTTACCACCTAATCTCTTGATTCTTTTTTAGGTTTCACTGTTTGTTTGGTGCTTTTTCATCTTTGTTGATTGGACAAAATTAATAAATAGGTGCAACTGCAACAACACGATTTTTAGCATGATTCAACTAATTTTGAGATAACTCTTTGGAGAAGTCAAAAAGAATAATTTAGGGAATTATAATAATTAAAGAAGAATTTGATAAATAAATAAAAATTATGGATTAAAATTTTTTCATAATTTCTTAGAAGTGGGTTCACGGAAGGTGTACATGGGTTCCATTGTCATCCACATGATCTTGTCTTTGCTATTGGTGTTAATAATGAGTTTCTTTATAGAGAAGTCTTATTGATAGGGGTGGGCATGGGCCGGGATGACTCCCGGCCTTAACCCGGCCCTCAAATTGGCCCGAAAAAGCCCAGTCCGAGCTAAGCCCGGCAAGGGCCTGAGGCCCTCACTTTTATTGAGGGCCGGGCTTGGGCTTACCTCGGCCCGGCCCGAGGCCCGCACTTTTACATATATACTATATATTTATTATATATAATATACTAATTATTTTAAAATTATCAATAGTATATAGCTTAGTTGATAAAAATTGTTT
>JAOXJP010231198.1:0-10665 GCA_025762735.1 Platanus orientalis | reverse complement strand
CATAAATAAATGCAAAATAGATGTGATAATGCCTACTCAAACTATGACAATACTACAATTTTAAGCTATTATCACTCTCACACCAGTCTAATTGTTTAGGGATTTGGGTAAGCTGTTTAGTTGCAATTGGGGAAGGTGTTAGGTACCCCAATTACCCACCTTTTTAGAGTGGCTCTTCTAATCTAACAATGTCCGAATATTACTAAACATGACTGAAAAGAATGATGTTTTAGGGATAAAGAGGTAAAAATGATCAAGAGCATACACCTGATCTTCCACAAAACTGAAATTTTTAGGCATATCAACCTAAGTGGGCCCCACTCTGGGGTTTCAGTAAAAACAAAACCTTGGGATTCTTCTTTGAACACTTTTTCCAGAACACCATTGAACACATGGATACATAAGGATGGAGTCATTTTAGATTGGCACACTTGTTATGCTTGATCTTTTGAAAGACAAAAGTTTAGGCATATTGTGCTGGACATAGAATCCAGCAACCTCTTTTTTTGGGATTTTGGGCTATAAAAGGGGACCCCCTAGGCCTGAAATTTTTTAGGGGTTTGGGTTACTACCTTAGATAGTTCTCTGAAAAATCTTAGCCCCTTTTAACAAGGGAAAAACACACTTTGAACTTTTTTTAAGTGGGTGGGTTATGTGTAAGTTAGCATAGAACCTTGCAAAAGCAACGGATTATGGGGCCCATTCTGGGAGTTACACGCATGGGGTTGCACCCAAATTTGGTACAGAACAAACATAGGATGTCATGAAGCTATTGTATTAATTTGAGAGCAAAAAATAATGTACACAGAAATTTATTTAGCAAACAAGCTATATGACTAGACAAAGAGTGGAATAGAGGTAGCAAGAAATTAATTGAGTAAAAATTTGAGAAAAATACTTAAACTACAATAAAATGAAGTATAAAAATTCATGGAGATGTATAAATTAACTATCTACTGAATTCAGAAATAATTTCATGAAAATTATAAACAGGTTAAGAATAAAAATTCCGGAATTAACCACTGCTCGGTTTATACTGTGCAGAACTTGTTTGCATAGTGAGAAAGTGGGGTCCACTTTAGGGGTCAAATGGTGTCATCTGGGATTCCAATTTGGTGGGTATGTAAGTAACTATGTTAGTGAATCTTATTTAAAATTTTATCTCCAAACTCCTCGGATTGGGTGAGTTATGCTCTTCTAACCTCTAACTACTTGAAAATGAAGCCCAAAAGGGGGAGACAAGTTCATCTCCCCTATGTCCCACCATTGGACTACTCTAATGGGTCCAGGGATGGGTTGTTTATAGCATGGGGTGTGTGAATACTTCAGAGAGTTCTCTAAAAAATCCAAGCCCCTTTGAGCCAAGGAAAAACATACTTTGAATTTTTTTAAAGTGGGTGGGTTATGTGAAAGTTAGCATAGAACCTTGCATAAGCAACAAATGGTGGGGCCCATTTTAGAAGTTATACAGGTGGGGTTAGGCTTAAATTTGGTAGAGAACAAACATACAATGACATGAATGTAATATACAAATTTGAGATCAAAACAGTATGTACACAGAAAGTTATTTAGCAAACAAGCTATATGACTAGACAAAGAGTAGAATAGAGGCAGCAAAAAATTAATGAAGTAAACATTCAAGAAAAATAATTAAAATGCAATAAAATGAAGTATACAAATTAAGGGAGATATATTAATTAACTATCTACTGAATTCAGAAATTATTTCATGGAAATTGTAAACAGGTTAAGAATAAAAATTCCAGAATAAACCACTGCTTAGCTCATGCTGTGCAAAACTTGTCTGTATAGTGAGAAAGTGGGGTCTACTTTGGGGGTGAAATGGTGTCATTTGGGGCTAAAATTTGGTGGGTATGTAATTCATTATGTTAGTGACTCCCAGTTAAAATTTGAGCTCTAGACTCCTTGTATTGGGGGAGTTACTATCTTCATACCCCTAACTACTTGAAAATAAAGCCAAAAGAGGGAGATAAGTTCGTCTCCCCTATGTCCCACCATGGGACTACTCTAATGGATCCAGGGATGGGTTGTTTACAGCATGAGGGTCTAACCAAAAAAAAAATAATGGGGGGATCAACCTTTGATGGAATCTTTCTTTCTCTTTCTTCTTTTTCTTTCTTTCCTTCTTGCCCTCTTTCTTTTCTCTCTTCCCTTCTCTCTTTTATTTTCTTTTCTTAGTGTAAAATTGTTCCACACCTAATGTGTATGAATTTGGGACTATTTATAGGCCCCAAATGAGTGCATGAAGGATGGGGATTTGATCTAGGGGTGAGGAGGTGGAGGGCCAAGATTAACTTAGAGGTGTGAGGTGGGTGGCCAAGATTAGCTTAGGATTGAAGGGTTTTGATTGATTTGTTTTAGTGCACATGGGTTGGGGGAGGTGGACCAATAAGAGGTTGGAAAAAATCCATGTCACCCCTAGGGGCCTCATTGATTGGCTAAGGGAAATCAATGATTGAAATGATGTATCACACCACCTTATCAAGGGTGGGGATAGATTGTGCTACGTTCATAAGGATTGATGTGAGAGACTAATGAGAGATCAAGTTAAGGCCATGTCATCCACATGGGCTCTTTGATTGGCTAAGGAGAATCAAAGGGTGGGATAAAGTAGCACACCACCTTATCCAAGGTAGGTATAAGTTATGCTACTTTAATAGGAATTAATGAGAGGTACCAATGAGAGACAAGGTTAAGGCCATGTCATCTACATGGGCTTCTTTGATTGGCTAAGAGGAATCAAGGGGTGGGATGAAGTAGCACACCACCTTATCAAGGGTGGGGATAGGTTGTGATACTTTCATAAGAATTGATGAAAGGGACCAATGAGAGACAAGGTTAAGGCCATGTCATCCATATGGGCCTCTTTGATTGGATGAGGGCAATCAAGAAGTGGGATGAAGTAGTACACCACCTTATCAAGGGTGGGGATAGGGTGTGATACTTTCATAAGGATTGATGAGATATACCAATAAGAGGCAAGTGTAGTGCCATGTCAATGAGAGAAGTCTTGTGATTAGTTGATGAGAATCAAGGGAGATGATCAAATGTGCTAAATGAAGGGGTGGATCAAAGATTATATGGATATTTGAAATCCATGTAATTGATCAAAGGGGGAGTACATGGGGAGCACATGGAGATCCTAATCTAATGGAGAGGCTATTTTGGTAACTTTAGGTGTGAATGCATTAATGGGCATTAATGAGCTAAAATCCAAAAGATGGGCTCATTAATGCCTTAATGCATTAATTATATGTAAAATGGGCCCTCTTCTTGTCTACCTTATTTTTTGGGTTCTCGTGCTTAGAAACGCATAAACTTAATGTCTAGTTTCAAAGTCTTGAATACTCTGGTAGTAATGGATCAGTAGGAATCAAATTATGATAAGGGTCAGGGGTGAAATTGAGGTTTTATTGGTCTCAAAAGCTCTCAAATATATTTGATAGGGAAAGATGGTAAAATTGATCCTGGAAATTGTCAGGTGAAAGATGGTCATTAGTCCAAGTGAGCCATAACCTCTGACTATGCTGAATTATGATGTCGGAGTAGAAAACGAGGTTAAAAACCCTTTTTGGGCTGTTGGAGAACTTTAGACTGGAGATGCTGCTGGTTTTTCTGTAGACCTTTGTCATAGCCCATGTTTGGGGGATTTGAATCTTAAGGAGTCCTAAAGCTACAAGAGCTAACAAATGGATTGCTGGATTCCTAGGCCATTGTTGGAGGATTTTTTATGTAGGGCCACTTGGAAAAATAGGGTTTCTGTAGCTGCCCGAAGGCTGGTGGAATTGAGCTGCTGGACATTCTCTGATTCTCAAACTTGTGAAATGAACTTTTGAGGGCAAAGGTTAAACTAAGAAAATGGCCTTGACCTTGTTGCATTTTGAGTCCAAGAGAATTTTTAAGGGCATTCCACGTGCCAAATATAGACAAAAAGTGCTTTGTTTTGACTTGAGCAGAAATGATGGCTAGGACTATAGGATTTCTATAGTCTAGTGTAACTTTGATACTCTAGAGGTCCTATATTTACTATGGGATAGCCACTAACAGACTACAATTTGGAGTTATGAAGAATTCCCAGGGTTCAATTGAGTACACAATATTTTACCCAATAGTGTAACTCATTTTGGTGTAATTGGGGGAAAGTGAGTAGATTGATTCTTTAAATGCCCTTTTCCATTAGGGGTTTCACAAAGGCCTCACAAATCCAGAGAGATGGGCACTGACATATCAATATTTAGAGATCTGGAGAACATTCTGGACCCAATGAAGGCAAATAGGGCTAGAACTGATTTTCAACCCCTCAGAGAAGATTTGAAATATTGAAAGGATTTGAGATTTTAGATCTCCAAGTTTGGTGAAACATCTTTTGAAGATATGGCTGAAATGGAGATATGGGCACTGGTTTTGCCGAATTTTAAAATTGGATGAATCTTTGAGAGCTTTTTAAGCATCGTTTTTCAGCTAGGGTTTATGGGAGATTAGAAGATCGGGTTTTGGAAGTCTTAGAGGAGGCTTGTTTGGAGATAAGTTCCTCAAAGGAGAAAGATATAGGAGTGCACAGGATCTAACAAGACACCATTTCGATAGCGAGAGAAGTTTTGAGGATCTTCTAAAGGTCCAAGGGTAAAATCTGAAGGCAAAAGGGTAAAATGGTAATTTTCCACCTGAGGGCAAAAAAAGGTAAAAATGACAATTTTTCTCTTTTGATGCTTCATGGTGAGAAGACGTATATAGGATGGAGAATTTGGATGAAAATGTGAAAATAACAATTCTTTACCTTTCAAGGTAAAAGGGTAAAATGGTAATTTTTTTTACCGAAGGGCAAAAAGGTAAAAATAAAAAATTCTCTCCTATGATGCTTCATGGTGAGAAGGCTTATATGGGCTGGAGAATTTGGATGAAAAATGTGTGAAAATAACAATTCTGGGCCTTTCAAGGTAAAAGGGTAAAATGATAATTTTTTTGCCTATGATGCTTTGCCAGAGGAAGGCTTATGTAGGCTGGAGAAATTGAAGATAGTGCAATTGGAGGTTTAAAATGTGAACCCTCGTAGTCTTGTTGGTTTTTTTTTTTTTTTTTGAGAATTAGGGTTTAGCCCAACTAATTTTTGGATAGAGTTTGGACAATGATATATTGCTTTTAGTGACCGGAGTATGTCCAAGTATTTGAAGTTCAAGGGTGTGTAAGATCTAGCTATACCTCTTGCTATAATGAACCCATATGATTCCATTAATTAGTCTAAGTCAAAATTTGGGTGCTGATAGATGCCCCTCTTTGGTATGTGTGGCAAAGCCATACGTAGCAAAGGAAAGAAGTGCCTAAATTTTGACTTGGCTGAGATAGTACTTTCACTTTTGTATAACTCATGGATGTTTGGTAGGTTGTTTTATAAACCTAAAACTATTTTGGTCAGCAAAATGAGGGGGTTAAAATTGGTTTCAACCTTTTGGGGCTGATGATTTTTGTAAACATTTTGTCTTTTTGAAAACCCTTCTTGGATAACGAATCCATTTAATCAGCTTTTTGTAATTATTTTAAAATGAATCCTAGTTTTGTCAATATTTTGAAAGTGGGTATTAGCTGATTGAAAGATTATCTATCTTTTTGAAAAATGGGGTCTATCCATGAGTTATACCTAAGCTACTGATTCTTTCTCTACCCTTGGTGGTGTTACTATTAGCATATGCGTTGCGTCGGTAGACATGTAAGTCATTGACATAGGGAACAATAGCTTGAAAAACCTTGCAGAAAAAATCGTAGAAATCTAATCTTGCAAAAGCTGTCAATTCTTGCGAACCAATGTGATGATCTTACATTTGTCTTTATTTATGGCTTTGTTATAGTGTTGATTTTTCTTGGTTTCTTGATTAGCATGAATTTTCTTCCTATTTTGATTATTTATTGACTTTTGTTGCACTTCTTTGTCTGTTTTATGGGTCAATTGCATCATTTGTCCCTATTTTGGATAAAGATCTTTGAAGAATTCTCACTAACTTTGGTGCAAATTATAGCTTTTGTCCCTAACTTGGGCAGTAGTTATAATAAGTAGGATTTGCATAGTTTATGGAGTTGATTGTATCATTTGCTCCCATTCTGGAAAAATGTTGCGAATCAAGATCTCACATAAATTATGGAATGAATTGTTCCTTTTGTCCCCATTATGGACAAAAGTTCAAGCTGAGGGACTCACGGAGAGATTTTCGGGAGCTATCTCTAGAAAAGCTATGGGGCCCTTGAGGGTCAATGCTATATACCTCTTATTTGAACATTCAAATTCTAATTTGGTATATAGACTAATGGATTGATTTGCAATGTCATCCTCATCCGAGGTGGACAACATTATAGCTTTTGCACCCTCTGCCCCTGTTCTGGGCAAAGTTTATAGACTGGAGGACTCAATGAGAGATCTTTTGTAGCTTTCTCTAAATAGCCATGGGACCTTTAAGGGTCGATGTTATATATTATTTACGAATACGTCTGAGGATTTACATCATAAATTAATGTAATATATAGGCTATGGATCGATCTATAATGCGGTCATCATCCAAAGCAAACAACATTACTGTCTTGTATGCTTTGCCCTTATTCTGGGCAAAGATTACAAATAGGGGGACACAAAGAGAGATTTTGGGTAGCTTTCTCTAAAAAGCCATGGAACCTTTGAGGGTCATTGCTATATATTATTTACGAATACCTCTGAGGGTTTACATCATAAATTAATGGAATACATAGACTAATGGATCGAATCTGTAATGGTGTCCTCGTCTGTGAACCACACTATGGTTTGAGACCAATCAAAGGAAATTTTACCACTCTTTCCTCGAAACCAGGGTGGGATCCAACAGGATCGACTGTTGTGCGTTGCCTAGGTAATGACATCCCAGTTGCTATCACAGTAGGCATATCACACAACATTTTAAAGGAATGCAACGAGCGCTTAGTCTCAATATAAGCCATGTCACGGGGTGACCTATGCTTAATAGGTAGGCTTGTTGAAGCGGTGGTGGTTGATTGGCAACACAATTGGGAGATGTTTTCATGCTCTCTCCGTGGAGCTGTGGGGGTCGAAGTTGACCATGCTAGACAATAGTTGTTTGAACTTTATGTGATGTTGAAATAATGGTTCAAAGTATTACTAGTCTTAGGGATTTAATTTATAGTATCACCTGTGTTGCGTCAGGTAGTACTACAGGGTGACCTTAGCAAGTCGTGGGGCAAATAACTGGCTAAATAGAGTAGTCATTGATCGGTTCAACCTACAACATGATAAATTGGGTGCCCCCTATGCATCAACATGACCTTAGAAGGGACTGTGTGGGAGATGTTGTTGTGTTCTCTCCAAAAAGTTATGGATGGTCTAGGTTGACCGGTTGTTGTGAGGGCAAATTTTTTAGTCTTAGGTGAATGTGAAGGCATATGCTACGGACTTGAAAATTACACAGACTTATGGAACTAAGTGCATTACTTGCTTGTCCAATCGACAAGTATCACGGTTCTGCCATTCCTTACAATGTCTCGACGTGACAAGCTACAAGTAGTAGGCTAAACAGGGCTTAAACAAGAGTTTTTTAGGTTTTCTCCGTAAGACGAGATTTTGAAAAATCACTTCTTGCGCGAATTCCATCCGAGGATTTATATCTTGTAAGAAATAAATAGGCGATGGGATGAATGACATTACTCACACCCGAAGAGCAAATGTTGACTTACCTTCTTGTAAGATCACAACCGACGTGAACTTACTGAACCTAATTGGCATAACAGGGCTTGTTGGGAGAAATTTTTAAGCCTTCTCCGAAGGCTATGGAGATCCCATAAGATCGGTGCTAAATATTATGTCATGAATAATCATGAATAATATATAGGCTATAGAATGATTTTCTGACACCTAACTACACCCGAACAGCCAAAATGTTAGAAGGATTGCCTTTCTTGTAACATCATCACAAATATAATGTTGGTGAACTTGAGCGGCTAACATGGCTTCAATAGGAGAAAATTTTTAAGCCTACATCGAAGGCTGTGGAGATCTCAACAGATTAGTGCTAAATATTATCCTATCATGGATAACAGATGGACTATGGTATGATGTGACATTGCTCATGCCCGAAGAGCAATATCGATTTGTCTTTCTATAACATCACATGGATGTGAAGTTATTGAACCTAAACGGTTAACAGGGCTTTAACAAGAGAAAGTTTTTAAGCTTGCTCCGAAGGTTGTGGAGACCTTGATAGGTCGGTGCTAAATATTATCCCATCATGGATAATAGATAGGCTATGGTATGATTTGATGTTGCTCATGCCCGAATAACAATATCAATTTACCTTTCTATAACATCATATAGATGTGTAGTTATTGAACCTAAACGGTTGACAGGGCTTCAACAGGAAAAATATTTTAAGCCTGCTCTGAAGGCTGTGGAAATCTCGACAGATCAGTGCTAAATATTATCATAGATAATAAATAGGCTATGGTATGATGTGATATTGCTCACGCCTGAAGAGCAATATCAATTTGTCTTTCTGTAACATCACATGGACGTAAAGTTACTGAACCTAAATGGCTGACAGGATTTTAACCGGATAAAGTTTTTAAGCCTACTCCGAAGGTTATGGAGACCTTGACAGTTCAGTGCTAAATATTATCCCATCATTGATAATAGATAGGCTATGGTATGATGTGATATTGCTCATGCCTGAAGAACAATATTGATTTTCCTTTCTGTGACATCACATAGACGTGAAGTTACTGAACCTAAATGGTTAATAGGGCTTCAACAGGAGAAACTTTTTAAGCCTGCTTCGAAGGCTATGGAGATCTTGACAGATCAATGATAAATATTATCATGGATAATAAATAAGCTATGGTATGATGTGATATTGCTCACGCCCGGAGAACAATATTGATTTGAATGTTTTTTGAAGATGGCTGGCCTATCAGCCATGAGGTTTTTATAGCTTGGATTAGCCCAATGATGAGTTTCGAAAAGAATTTTTTATGTGGCTTGGATCGGCCCAAAGATTTATTTTCATGGCCTCATAGTCTGGATTGGCCTTAAAAAGATTTTTTTTTGTTTTTAGGGAGTGGCCTTCCTCTTGGCCTCATGATTTTTTAGAAGGTGGCCTTCAGAATGGCATCATGATTTATTTTTGAAGGCAGCCTTCATCTTGGCCTCATGATTTTTTTGTTGAAGGTGGCCTCATCTTAGCCTTATGATTTATTTTTTTCTTGAAGGTGGCCTTCAGAATGGCCTCAAGATTTTTTTTTAAAGGTGGCCTTCATCTTGGCCTGATTATTTTTTTTCTTAAAGGTGGCCTTCAAAATGGCCTTATGATTTTATTTTGAAGGCGGCCTTCATCTTAGCCTTACGGATTGTTTTGAAATGCAACCTCTTGAATCTTCGGATTAAGGTGTCCTAAGTAATCTTTGAAGAAGGCCCGTATCTTGATACGTCTTTGGCATAGCTTGACCAGACTGGTTGGCTGATGATTTGAACTATGACATCTGAGTTGTTTGTACCTGCTGCCCGCATGCGAGTGGTAATCTCCTTACTCCAAAATTTCATTAAATGGTTTGATCAGGTCCCTGAGGACTTTTAAACAGGGGTAATGTCTTGTATGTTTAATCTAAAAATGGACTGAATACTATTTGCATATGCTTCGAGAAAAGATTTTTTTTATATATGACAGAGATTTAAAATGAACTTGGGAGTCCGACAAATTTCCCCTTGCCTTGTTAAATTTGAATGTTTAAAGACAGGTGACTTAGAATGCCATTTCTGGTTTTCATCCCAAGTTTGAACTTTATTGATCCCTTTTTTGCCCTTATTAGTAAGAATACTAACAAGTCTGGGTTTGAGTGTCATTCCTTGTTTTCACTCAAAGCTTGCCTGATTTTTTCTTTTGTCCCTATCCTTAGCTAGATTTGGATTATCAAGAGCTGATTAGACGGGGTACATGTTCCTATTTCAAATCGATTGAGTGCTTGACTTGTGCATTGCTGACTTGTGCTTAGAACTTCTCAATGTGCTAAGGAATTCGAATTGGTTCGTTGTTAAATGAATGGCTTTTTGAGGGCTTCAAGGTTTGCCTTTGAATGGGCGGGTTTTGAAATGGTTTGGAAAGATGAATATGGAGGGCTCCTGATTGGAGACTTATTGTGGCTGAAGCTCATGGTTGTATATAAAATGCCATGTCTTAATGAGGATCATGGTTCAAAATCCATGTTTATTGGAGATTGCCATGTTTAGAGAAGATTATGGTTCTTTATAGGGTTCCATGCTTGGAGGAAGATCATGGTACTCTACAAAATTTCCCGTGTTTTGGAAAAGATATAGAATTCCCATGTTTAGAAGAAGATCATGATAATCTACAAAATTCTTGTGTGTTTTGAAGAAAATCTAGGTTCTTTATAACATTTTTTCTTTTCTTGTATTTTCTTTTTCCCTTTTTTTTTGAACCATGGATTCTTCTATTTTGAATTCGTATGTAGGAGTAATCATGATTTTGGAAGTGCAAAACTAGATGAATGGAAGAATGTTCAGCAAAATGACCATTCAAGGCTTTCTCATTTCATGGTTTTCACCACAAGTCAGGTTTACATAAATCAAGCAAAGAATCATTTGATTTGGTCCAAGTTCACATAT
>JAOXJP010231197.1:0-10666 GCA_025762735.1 Platanus orientalis | reverse complement strand
ATATTTAATGATTTCTAAGTATGAATTAGTGATTATTCTATCAAATCCTAAAGTTTCAAATCAAAATTCCTTCATTTAACCCATATCTCAGTTTCGGATGTCGTATCTCCGCAATAAGCTGCGATACACGAGATGTACCCGTATCTCGGGTCCGCAATACGATTCGCGATAACGATATTTTGAACCTTGGTCATAGTGTAGGGTGTTATATGAGTCCTGATTAGTAACCACTTGGGGCAAGTGGTCAAGGGTTAGCATTATCTCATGTTTGCCTTGTCTTTCGTATTGTGATGGTCTTCGAGCAATATTGATGAACATTATAAGTGTCATTTCATTGCAAGTATATATCATTATAAATGGTTATTATATTGACATATCTAAAATAGCTATTTGTATGATATGATTTGCTTTTGTATTTCATGTAGCTTTACTTATTATTGTTGCATCAGTTCGAGTTGTCCAATCCGAACCGTGGATTAGAGTCTGATGCAAATCCCCCTTTTACTTAATGTCTAAGGTGATGCCTAATTAGTCAACTACTTGGAGCAAGCGGCCAAGAGTTAGGATTATCTCATGTTTACCCCGCCCTATGTATTGTGATGGGCTTCAAGCAATATTGATGCAACTTGTGAGTGCTATTTCATTGCATGCATCTATTATTATAAATGGTTATATTGACATATTAAATATCGTTATTGGGGTGATATGATTTGCTTTTATATTGCAAGTGGCTTTGGTTATTATTGTTGCATCAGTTTGAGTTGTTTAATCAGAACTTTGGGTTAGAGCCTGATGAGAATCCCCCTTTTGCTTAATACTTAAGGTGAGGCCTGATTAGTCAGCCACTTGGGGCAAGCGGCCAAGGGTTAGGATTATCTCCTGTCTACCCCGCCTTATGTATTGTGATGGTTTTCGAGCAATATTGATGCACCTTGTAAGTGTCATTTCATTGCCTGCATATATTATTATACATGGTTGTTATATTGACATATCTAATATTGCTATTTGGGTAATATGATTTCCTTTTATATTGCATGTGGCTTTGCTTATTATTATTGCATCAATTCGAGTTGTCCAATCGAAACAGTGTGTTAGAGCTTGATGAGAATCCCCTTTTTGCTTAATGCCTAAGGTGAGGCATGATAGTCAGCCACTTGGGGTAAGCGACCAAGGGTTGGGACTATCTCCTGTCTGCCCCATCTTACGTATTGTGATGGTCTTCAAGCAATATTGATGCACATTGTAAGTGTCATTTCATTGCTAGCATCTATTATTATAAATGGTTGTTATATTGACATATCTAAAATCGCTATTTGGGCTATATGATTTGCTTTTGTATTGCATGTGGTTTTGCTTATTATTGTTGCATCAGTTCGAGTTGTCCAATCGGAACCGTGGATTAGAGCCTGATGAGAATCCCCCTTTTGCTTAATGCCTAAGGTGAGGCCAGATCAATTGGCCACTTGGGGCAAACGGCAAAGGGTTAAGACTATCTCCTGTCTACCCCGTCTCATGTATTGTGATGGTCTTTAAGCAATATTGCTGCACACTATAGGTGTCATTTCATTGTAAACATCTATTATTATAAATAGTTGTTATATTGACATATTTAATATTGTTATTTGGGAGATATGACTTGCTTTTGTATTGCATGTGGCTTTGCTTATTATTGTTGCATCAATTCAAGTTATCCAATTGGAACCATGGGTTAGAGCCTGATGAGAATCCCCATTTTGCTTAATGCCTAAGGTGAGGCCTACTCAGTCACCCATTTGGGACAAGCGGCCAAGGGTTAGGACTATCTCTTGTCTGCCCTATCTTACATATTGTGATGCTCTTTGAGCAATATTGATGCACATTATAAGTGTCATTTTATTGCAAACATCTATTATTTTAAATGGTTGTTATAATGATATATCTAAAATCGTTATTTGGGCGATATGATTTGCTTTTGTAATGTCTGTGGCTTTGCTTATTATTGTTGCATCAGTTTGAGTTCTCCAATTGGATCTGTGGGTTAGAGCCTAATGAGAATCCTCATTTTGCTTAATGCCTAAGGTGATGCCTGATCAATCAGATGCTTGGGGCAAGCGGCCAAGGGTTAGGATTGTTTCCTATCTACCCCGTCCTACGTATTGTAATGATCTTCAAGTAATATTGGTGCCCTTTATGAGTATCATTTCATTACATGCATCTATTATTATACCTGGTTGTTATATTGACATATCTAATATCGCTATTTGGGCGATATGATTTGCTTTAGTATTGCATGTGGCTTTGCTTATTATTGTTGTATCAGTTCGAGTTGTTCAATCGGAACCGTGGGTTAGAGTCTGATGAGAATCCCCCTTTTGCTTAATGCCTAAGATGAGGCCTGATTAGTCGGCCACTTGGGGCAAACGGTCAAGGGTTAGGATTATCTCCTGTCTACATTGTCCTACATATTGTGATTGTCTTCGAGCAATATTGATGTACCTTGTGAGTGTCATTTCATTGCATGCATTTATTATTATACATGGTTGTTATTTTGACATATCTAATATCGTTATTTGGGTGATATGATATGCTTTTGTATTGCATGTGGCTTTGTTTATTATTGTTGCATCAGTTCGAGTGTTCCAATCGGAACCGTGGGTTAGAGCTTGATGAGAATCCCCATTTTGCATAATTCCTAAGGTGATGCTTAATTTGTCAGCCACTTGGGGCAAGCGGCCGAGGGTTAGGATTATCTCCTGTCTACCCCGCCCTATATATTGTGATGGTCTTTGAGCAATGTTGATGCACCTAGTTAGTGCAATTGCATTGTATGCATCTAGTATTCTTCATGATTGTTATATTGACATCTCTAATATTATTATTTATGCGATATGATTTGTTTTGTACTGCATGTGGCTTTGCTTATTATTGTTGCATCAGTTTGGATTATCCGATCGGAACCTTGGGTTAGAGCCTGATGAGAATCCCCCTTTTGTTTAAGGGCTAAGATGAGGTATGATTAGTTAGCTACTTGGGGCAAGTGGCCAAGGGTTAGGATTATCTCCTGGATACCCCGCCCTACATATTGTGATGGTCTTTGAACAATATTGATGCACCTTGTGAGTGACATTTCATTGCATGCATCTATTATTATACATTGTTGTTGTATTGACATATCTAATATCGTTATTTGGGCGATATGATTTTTTTTTGGTATTGTGTGTGGCTTTGCTTATTATTTTTGCATCAGTTCGAGTGTTGCAATCAAAATCGTGGGTTAGAGCCTGATGAGAATCCCCCTTTTGCTTAATTTCTAATGTGAGGTCCCCCTTTTGCTTAATTCCTAATGTGAGGTTTGATTAGTTAGCTACTTGGGGCAAGCAGCCTAGGGTTAGGATTATCTCTTGTCTACCCCGCCCTACATATTGTGATGGTCTTCGAGTAATGTCAATGCACCTTGTTAGTGCAATTGCATTTGATGCATCTAGTATTCTTCATGGTTGCTATATTGACATCTCTAATATTATTATTTATGCGATATGATTTGTTTTTGTGTTGCATGTCGCTTTGCTTATTATTGTTGCATTAGTTCTAGTTGTCCGATCGGAACCTTGGGTTAGAACTTAGTGTGTATCCCTCTTGTGCTTAATGCCCAATGTGAGATCTGGTGAGTCTGGCACTTGGGGTAAGGGGCTCAAGGTTAGAACTATGTCATGTATGCCATGCCCTACGTTTTAAGATGGTTTATGAACAATATCGATGCACCTTATGAGTGCAATTACATTGTTAGCATCTAACATTATACATAGTTGTTATAATGACATAATTAGTTTGATTATTTAAGTAATATGATTTTTATGCTACATGTGACTTTTCTTATTATTGTGGTATCAGTTTAGGTTGTCCAATTGGAATCATGCGTTAGAGCCTAGTGAGAATCCCCCTTGTTCTTAATGCCGAGGGTGAGGTTTGGTGAGTCAGTCACTTACGGCAAACGGCCAAGTGTTAGGACTATATCTCTTCTGCCCTATCTTACTATTTGAGATGGTCTTTGAACAATATTGATGCACTCTATGAGTGCAATTGCATTGTAAGCATCTAACAATATGGTTATGATGTTTTCAGCTGGCTTGTGTCATGTGGAAGACTTATACGTCTTTCGACACAACGTTGTTAGGTCTATGTATTGTCAATGTCCATGCACAAAACAAAGTGTGTACATGTAGTGGTCATGTTGTATAAGGCTTTATGATGTAAACTATGTACTTATGTAACTCCAAGTGTTAGAGTCCGGGAAAGTGTCAAGAAGATGGATTCAACGCCAGAATGACCATACCAAAAAGACTTAAGCATCATTGAAGTATTCCAAGTTTCAAGTACAAACTACCTCAAAGAAGCCAACACATCTCTTCCAAGTATGGAAAGGTAAATCAGGTATATGAGACCCAATGATAGGTGTGTGTGCTCACGAAACCCCGAGGCCATGGTTGACCCTAGGAATCACTTAGAAGACTTAATTAGGGTCTAATTGAGATGCACAAAGAGTTCAATGCTCAAAAGAATGAAAATGGTTCACTGAGGAAAAAGTGTCTATGCTAACTAGTGTTGTCTGAGTTAGTAAATTTTAAGACAACTTCCAAGGACTCTTCAGATCTCCTCAGTAGGAATTAGACTACAATCTATACATGGATGAAAATATTTTGAAGTTTACTTTCCAACAAAAAAAAAAAAAAAGGGCAAAGGATTCGAGTTTTATAGAGAAAATTGTAGCCGTTTTTCCAAGATGTGTTTGTGATGAATCTAAGGAGTCTGAGCGCTCGCGCCTGGGTATCCGGAGAGCTCGCTAGTCGAGTGGAGCGCTCGGGACTGCCTAGAAAGCTATAATGGTCATATTTTTAGCAATTATTTCGACCGTTTAAAGGCTTGGGAAGGCCATGGTTTACGTATAAAGGCTTGGGACATGTCCCAAATGAGGTAAGGACCCTCCCACAACTCTATGTCATTCCATTATATTCATGAAAATCATTTGAAAACCCTCTTTACACGAGGTGTTCTTGAACTAGATAGGTAAATCATCAAAGAGGAGAGCAAGCAAGTCTTGAGAGCAAAAGATTGGATCAATCATCATCCAAGACTTGAAGAATAGTCCTTGAATCATTCAAGGAGCCTTAGAGAGCAAAAGCCCAACTTGAGAAATCTCATAAAGAGCTCTCTACACCTGATGTGAAGACCATAGTCACATTTGCCCATTGAGAGGCTAAGCACCGCAACCAAGCTACATTCATTTCCATCACTTGTGTTCGTCTGTTAGAGACACCGGATGAGGAAGCTTTCGTCAGAGATATCGAAAGCCATATTGGGAGTTCGCTAGAGACACTGAACTCATTAGCACTTGCCAGAGACACCAAGTGCGGAGTCACTTCTATTGGAGACACTGGAGGTAAGGTCTTGTTGATGTACCTTATAATAGTTAGTAGATAACAATTAATAAAATCAACACACCCCCGGAATGGGTATTAGAGAGTGGACATAGGCCGGTGTGCTGAACCACTATAAACACTTTGTCTTTGTGGTTATATGTTTTGTGGTTGTTCTTTAATTTTCATATCATAATTGGGCATAAGCATCTAGCACTTGGTTGAATTTACAATTTAGACTAATTGAGCACATTGCATATTTGGTTTATAATCCATAGAGAATTGATCACCTAAGTGTTTATGCTTATATTGATTATGCAAACTTTCTCATCGCACTAAATTTTCATATCATATTTGATCATAAGCATTTAGGCCTTAGTTGAACTTGCAAATTGGTTTAATCCTTAACATTAAGAAATACATTGAAATTGCAATTTATAGATCACTTTAGGACTTCACTCAAAGTACTAAGCTTAAGTGATCACATTGTGGGAAATTTGTAATGTTGTAGTTTGATTGCACCTTATCACTATTTGTATATATCTTGATTATGCAGACTAGCCCAACACACTAAAGTTAATATAAAGGGTTTAATCAAGCAACCATAGGGAACTTATCAACCCTGCTCCCGCTCTACTATAGGTAACACTATAGTGTATGACGAAGCCTCATGGTCTATGATAAGTTCATAGAAAAGTGATTTATTAATTAAAAGAATTTATGCTACATCTTTAACTGAATTAAAGTAAATCATAAGAAGGTGAAGAAATTTATTAAAAAAGAATCGAAAATTGTACATATCCTATTCACCCCCCCCTCTTGGAATTTCAAACGTAAGTCCTAATAGTAGTTCACTTGAGTGAAGAGAAGACACCACATCACTTGCATAGAACTCATGTATTGGTGATTTGTTTATTTGTTTGCAGCGGATGCAATATAAATATGTTGTAGTATGGAGACGGAGTTGTCGGGTGGACAACGATGATGTTATTGATGTGAATAATATTAAAAGTATTTATTTTTAGGATAATGGACGAACAGGTTATCAATTAAAGTGACATGAGGATCACTTTTTATCCCTAGGGGTCCATATTACCGTCGTTATGTTGCCGAAATTTCGACAGAAACAACATACGGATTCGTTACTTATCCTTAATCATGGGATTTTACAATAGATGTGATTTGTCTATTTACACTGATTACATGTTTGTTAAATGTATGTTGATATTCTCTTCTTTTCTTTGTAGATATCATGGTGGGATTCACTAAGGCTTTGATATTTAATTACCCTTCATAAACTTGATAGTGTTTAGGAAATTATTTGGTTTTCATAGAATGTTTTTTTTCATTCAATTTCAAATGTATTTCATTATGATTATTTAACATATGCTTATGTCTTTACATGAGGGCATGATATACGAGACCAATCACTATGAGAATCCCCAACCTTTGCATGTTTGAATAACAGATAAGAAACTACTTGAGACTACAAGGGGTTGAAACAAGCTATCGCATGTTGGATAGTCTGATGCCTATCCTTTATACACAATAAAAAATCAAAATAAGACACCTAAGAATAGGTGTTAGGTGCATAAAATGGGCATCAGTCCCCGTACAACATGGCACCTAGTACCCTTTAGTCTGTCTCAACTTAATTAGGTCTGTCATTTTTTTAGGGTTGCGTCATTATGTTTCGTGATCCAAAGTCCCTAAAACATGGCCGTAACTGAATACTAACATTTAAAATAAACATATATTGGTATGATATAGTCTCAACCCCCATTTCGCTAACTTGATCATATGTTGCAGCAAGGAAAAATACTGTACAAATATATGAAACAAATCAAAATGAACAACATGCTATTCACTATCACGGTTTAACATATTTGACTACCAAGACTTGCATAGATAACAAACCTCTAAAACTACATGTAGTTTAATCCCGACAAAACCTTAGGAACGTAAATCACACAAACTCGGGTATGGAGGCAGCTTAAGACTATGTCTCAAGTGCAACTGTAGTGATCATACCACAGGGTGGTCCACACCAGTAATTTTAAATTTAATAGACACAAAATTATAATTTATGGCAGACATGAATTATTATGTTAGAGAATCCACCTAAAAATGTGGGTAATTAGAGTGTGTAACACTTTCCCCAATTGTAACAAAATAGCTTATACAATTTCGTAAAGAACCAGAACAATCTCGAGAGTCATTGTAGTCCTAATGATATTGATGACATCATCAATATCATTATTTAGGCGATAGTATTTGGTTTTATACTGCATGTAACTTTGCTTATTATTTTGGCATTAGATCAAGTTGTTCAATCGATGTTGTTGGTTAGAGCCTAGTGATAGTCCACGTTGTGCTTAATGCCCAAGGTGAGATTGGCGAGTCAGCCACTTAAGGCAAGCAGCCTAGGGTTAGAACTATATTTCGGCTGCCCCCTCCTATGATGTATTGAGATGGTTTATGAACAATATTAATGCACCCTATGAGATCAATTGCATTATAAGTATTTAGCGTTATACATGGTTATATTAACACGAGTAATATGATTATTTAGACAATATGATTTGGTTTTTTACTACGCGTGTCTTTCCTTATAGGTTATCCAATCGGAACCGTGGGTTAGAGCCAAATGAGAATTCCCCCTTTTGTTGAATGCCTAAGGTGAAGTCTGATTAATCTGCTACTTGGGGTAAGTGGCCAAGGGTTAGGATTATCTCGTGTCTATCCCGTCTTACGTATTGTGATGATCTTCGAGCAATATTAATGCACCTTATGAGTTCAATTGCATTGTAAGCATTTACACTACAAGAAAAATTATTATAAACGACATCATTTTAACGACATTCATAAAAAAATATCATAAATAATAGATTTTATATGACATTTATACAATAAACATGGTTAATAAATATATTTAATCGGTTTTAACGACATTTTTAAAACACAATGCCGTAAAAAATGTTAATAAAAAATATCTATGGCGTTAAAGAGACGCAGTCCAAGTCTATACCCGTTCGCCCGCTTATTTGTTTCGCGCTTCCAATGCCTTTTCGTTTCCGCACTCGTTTTGTCCCATACATTTTGGATATACAGTTAGGGTAAGGGTTAGAATGTTTTTTTTTTTTCTCTCCACGATCGCTCGCTGCTTCAATGGAACTTCTCCACGCACGGGACCTCAGGTAATGTCTCTCATTTATTTCTCCCTGTTTCATCCCACCTATTTTCTCTCTCTAATCTCTTGCTGGATCCCCTTTCCAGAATTTGTATCTCTGCCATTCCGGATATATATCTGCTATCCATTAGGGTTAAGGGTCAGAAAGGGATTCTTCTTCTCCATGAGCGCTCACTACTTTCAACTGAGCTCGTCGGTGATTAGGTAATTATCTCTCTCGCTCTTTTCTACCCTGTCTCATCCCACCCTCAATTTTCTCTCTACCATTTTATCTTTCAGCTCTCTCTTTGGATGAGGTTTCATATGCCAAAACCCTAAATTTCTTCAATGTGGTGTTTAGGGTAAAACACCTAAAGATTGGGTAGCAATCCATCCCAACAACGGATCATGTTTTGGTACCACTAGATTATAGGTAATTGAGAGGATCATGTTTTGGTTCCATGCCATTGAAGTCCAATTAACTTGTAAGAGTCTTCAAGTGATGGGTCTGGTGCTTACTTAATTAACCATTATTCAACGTCACTAATGTTTGGCATAGACTGGATTGATCTGATTTATTACAATTGTTAAGGTAATATGATGATGAAGAGATTTTGAATCCACAAGAATAATTACTATGTTCTCATAATAATTTCTGTGAATCAATGTTGGTGGTATTTTTATTTAGAATGATCTTCTATATACCATTTTCAATTATGTATAGTTTATCTGTAAGTGATAAAATTTTGTGGGTATTGGAGATTAATTTCGTATGTCTATATCATCGAGACAGTGCATGCAACCCAGTTGAGTCATCCATCACTTTAGCATTGTGCACTACATCAGCGAGTCTAGTGATATCAGCTTAGTTTCTTATAATGCTATGAAGGCTTGAAAGGTTGGTGAGGATATGAGAGTGATGTCGGGGTTATCAACATGCACAATAACGGAAATGAGATTCCGGGAATGGAAGAATAAAGTGAGATACCTTTTATTTTTTATTTGTTCATTGGAAATTCTGTTTTCTTATTTGTTCAAATGCCTAGATTGAAACAGGCACACAACCACAATGCTATTCTTTCTCTGATGAGCATCTAGCCAGCTCATCTACTTATATTCATTACTTGTTGGAGCTGTTGGAGCAAATCTAAGTAGTAATATAACTGTGGAGTTGTGAAGGCCAAGACCAGACTGCACTGTAAACCTAGATGGACTTGGTGGGGTTCCTGCAAGCCAGCCCCACACGCCACCTGAGCTTTGCCTCTGTTTTGCATTTAAGGCAGCCTACTCAAAAACAGCCTTTTGTCATTAGATCAGCTCAAGTTCCTTTTGTATGGTCTCCATTGTTTGATCAGCTTAGCTTGTTAGCCTTTAACCAGTCACATAAACCTGATTACTTTTCCCATCCTGATTTGTGACCCAAGAACCTGGTTTTGACCCTTAACCCTGCCTTGATTTCAACCCAATCTGTCCTATATTGTTTGTTAACTGTAGGTATGCTATTTCATGCTGATTTGAGCTTAATTAGAGTGGTATTTTGATTCTTATATTGTGTTGAGGATTGGTTCAATTCTGATTGTAAAAAGTCCTAAGCTATTGCATACTTATCTGATTGTTATTGAGGAACCAAAACATCAGTCTGGTTAGATTTGTTGGTTTGGGAGGGCCAAAAGTTTTGGCCCATTTATTAATGGTGTTCATTTTTATGCATTTTGCATCAAGTTATGCAAGTAATAAAGAAAAAAAATGGTTCATTTTTTTATCGATAATTAATGATCGTGTTAACAAAGTTTTTCTTTTATTGAATAGTCCATTTAGTAATTTTTTTTCTTTATCTGTGAAAAATTAAATATCGGCCTTATTAAGAAATGAAGGGAGGACAAAGAGAAGTTGGAAGAGGATTCAATATATTTACTAAACATACAAGAAAATGAAGTATCACTTTCAAAGGCATTTTCATCTTTATTGATGTTATGACATGTGATTTCACTAGCCATATTGTAAATGTATTTCTCTACGCATATTGGGTCCCTTATGTAGACAATTTACTATTTATTTATTACTGTTCTTGCATCTGAAATTCACAGGATGAGTCTTCTTTGAT
>JAOXJP010231196.1:0-10666 GCA_025762735.1 Platanus orientalis | reverse complement strand
CCTATTTTACACTCCAAAACTGAAGCCAAATTTTAACTGTTTTGAATAACCCCACCCTGAAAATCTCTCTCTTTCCCAAATTAACTTTAAGCCCCGAAACAGTCTCAAAACACCTCAAAATACATCGAAGATACCCTAACTGTCTCACTGCCGTTTCACAAAAATCATCTTATCTTTTACAAATTGAAAATGAGTCGACCTCAAAACCAACATAACTATTCCCTTTCCTTCTAATCATTGACTCAGAGCATCCAAAACAATACATCAGTATGATTTAAGGTTATTCTCTGCTTCTGTGACATGAAGAGTCTCTGAAGAATGATATTGATGCTATCATAAGGTCTAAAAGTGTGACACATCTCTTCTCATCTGTTTCTGTTAGTTCTTTAGATAGTAAGATGGAACTTTAGAGACGTGTCAACAACAAATTTTCAGTACAGATTATTTGGATGCCCTTGCTATTAAAGTAATAAGTAGTGGAGGATGTTAGTGCAGTTGAGTTTTGTGCAATTTGGATAAGGGAGATGTTGCAATTTGTGTGAGATGTTCAACTAGCATGTGTATGGATAGAATGATCAGAAAGAGATAATTGCTTCTATGGAGAAATCAATGCTTTATGTTTTGCAATAATTTCTCTGTTCAACTAACCTTTCTAATGATGGTTCTTTGAGCTTCTACGGAGTGCCTCTCTCTCTCTCTCTCTCTCTCTCTCTCTCTCTGTCTCTTCCCCTCCCTCTCTCAGTAAGTTATGGAATTTTACCGAATAATAAGGAAAAAAAGAAGTGGAAAATATTAATTTTCTAAAAACAACGTAAAAACTCAACCCCTGTACAGCTTTCAACACTCAAATGGAGGAAAAATCCCAAACAAATGGAGCTTCATCACCTTGTAGACTTTTAAAAATAAGGAGATGGAAAACAATTCTGAACCAACAATTTCAATTAACCCAAAGGCCATACATACAATTGTAGATTAACAGACTGAATGAAAAAGGGTGGGGTGGGGGAACGGTTCCTTATGCAGGAGACCAAAACAAGACGAAAATATGCAACAAATCATGTACTTAGATCTCCAGCCTGCCTAAGCATTACTTCTCCACCCTGAACAGGAGCTTTCTATTTAACCCAGAACAGGAGACTCAAATTCTAAACTTCCCACAGCACAGGAATCCTTCCCCATACCTGTTCTTATCCTCCCTGATAGATTTAGCAGGGAATAATGTCCTCCACTTATAAATCCAGTATTTTAAGAGCCTCTCTACATTTCTTCTTTGATGAGACACCATTCAGACCTTCAATGATTTCTCTGACCACTTGATTGCTCTTTGATGCTCAGACCTTCAGCGTCTGCTTCAACTAAGTGATCCTTCTTGTCCAAATGATTAACAACACTCATGTTGACATCCTCCATTAAAAAAGCCTGAGATAGAATTCATCTGCATCTCATGACTGATGCGGGACAACCCAAAGATTGTTTACCTGCGGGTAGACGGGTTTGAATAGGACCTGCTAAGGGGCTGATATGGGGTCAAATAGAATCAAACTTGAGGTCAGGACAAATGTCAAAACAGGTTCTGTTTAAGGTAAAACAGCAAGGTTAGTTGGGACAGGTTAAGGGTAAAACAGCAAGGAAATAGATGGAGATTTAGGCCTGCAACAGGAAATAATTAAAGGGGCTTATTGGGTTAAGTTATGACAGAACAAGAGTTAATTGGGTAGAATAGGAAACTAGAATATCAGGCTAGTTAGGATAAGTTTTAGGTCTGAAATATGGACTGTTCTAGGATCAAAATAGTCTGGCAGCAAGATATCAGTTATAGGAATTTTATGGAGTTGATATTGGTTAAGATAGAACTGACACAGGCTGTAAAGTGTGGTTGAGCCGTAAAGGACAGACACAATAGAATAGTGTAGCACAGTGAGTGACTAATCTAGTTCAGAACTGGATGCCAACAGTGAGTTGGCACTGGGTTTAAATAGGGTCTGTTATGAGAATAAACATCAGGGTAATTAGGGTTGTTGAAAGAGTTACATGCTAGGTTCTGATCAGAACAGTTGGCTGAGAACTGTAGGATGTATAGGACTTTTGGTGGACTGATAAGGATCAGAACAAGAGTTAAAGCAGGGATGTGTTCACTGTTCTGTGCTGAAAAGGTCTGCTGTGGATCGTGGCCCGTGGGTTCAAATCACAGGCTGAAAATAGAAGTTATTCAAGGTTTGTTTCAAATCAGCAAATAGCAAGAGAGGAGAAAAGAGGAAGAAAGAAAGTAATGAAGTAGGAGAAGAAAAAGAAAAGATGGAGAAGAAAGAAGAAAGATAAAAATAGTACCTAGTGTGGGTAACCTACCTCACAAGTCTTTGGACATCACCATCCATGGGTTTTCATATTTAGGCACCAAATCATTCAGGATATAGGGGGAGATACCAAAAATTGATGCAGAATAACTCCCAAGGCTTCAAATAATTTAAAATAAAATTGAGGAAATAAAATAAATCAAGAATTGAATTTAAATTCACAAATAGCCCAAAAATCAGATAATAGAATTGAAGAAAAGAGGTTAAGATGAGAAAGAACTGAAAAGAAGGAAAAAAGACTCAAAAGGGTATTTCTGTAATTTTGGACTGAAAATCCGAAAATTACCAAAATGCCCCTCTGACACATTAGAAAAATCTGAAAATTTTATAGCAGTTTCTGACATGTTCAAGGGTTCTATAGTTAAAATTTCATTAAATTCCGACAAAAAATTGATGGCTTAAATCATGGAACTTTAGAAACTTGAAGGTGTTTTAATCTAGGTTTTCAGCACTTGCGCATGAAATATAAAAAGGAAGAAGAATAATAATGATGGAAGAATAAAAGAATAATATAGAAAGAAATAGAAAGTTAAGAAGAGACTAAGAGAGAGAAAGAGAATGAATAGAGATAAACATTGAAGGAGAGAGGGAGCTTGCAGGTGTACCTATGGAACAAGAAGAGAGAGGGGAGCCATGAGTGGCATCAACTCTTGGAGCATGAGAAATAATTCTTCACCATAAAATTATGGGGAGGGGGTGTCTTTAAATAGGCTTACAACCTAATGAATTTAAAACTTTCTAAATAAAAAAAATTCTAAAATACATGTAACTTGCTGTCTAAACTTACTAAAATTTTAAACTTCCTTAAACAGACTTTTTGAAATCCTAAATTTGTTAAAAAACATTAGTAACTTGTTGCACAAATTTTCCTAATTCCTAGACTTCCAAAACATAAAATTTCTTAAAGTCTAAAGACTTCTAAAAAAACATTATTCCCATTTTTCACTGATACCCCCTTAGTAATTTGGACATAACTTTTTCAAATCACTTTGGATTTGCGCAAACTTGGTCTCGTTAGAAGGTAACTGAATAACTTCTCTAACGACACCAAAATCAATCCAAAAGTTCATGTTTTGACTTTTGAAAAAGGGAGCTAAACATAAAAAACAGGATTAGCCTTAAAAAACCAACAAAATTTTGGCACTATTAGTCTTATTACATGGACACATAAAATAAATATTTTCCCCCTAGAAGATCCTAAATAACTCCACATAACATGCACACTTGAATCTAGCCCTCTTACATGGTGGCACATACATAAGTCTCTTTGTATTGTTCGTATCATTAAAATTTGAAAAAGAGTTCCACTCATGGAGAGCAAAAAACCAACTAATTTTTTTTATTAATTCCATCATTCCAATATAAATACGTGCATCCCTATATATAGGTTCACAAACTCAAGAAAATGGGAAAAAGCCAAATTAAAAACTCATAAACTATTAGCTTACTTGATACCTAAGACTTTTTTAAATTCAAAACTACTAAAACCTTGACTTAAAAAAAAAAGTGTCAAAATAAGCCCTTCTAGAGGATTTCGACTAATACTCTAAGAGGGCCCCACTTTGGCTTTTTGTCTCATTAATATTACTAAATTACCATTGGTACAATGCCTTATTACAAAATACCCAAAATCAAAAACTAAAATAACACTTATGTTTTAAGTTCTAATAACTTATAAATTATTAAGTAAAACAGTAAAACACTCAAATGAAGATTCTAAAAAAACTCCATCATGTGTCCAAAGATGTTCCTTTATGTGTTTTCTTGTGTCTTCTCGTGTGGACCCCACCAAGCCCATGTGTGGGTCCCACCTTGCTTTCAATGTCCACATCAATGACCCACCAAACTAGACAAAGGTGTTGCTTCTATCAGAATAGCTATATCAAGTGTCACAATAGAGTTTGGGCTTGGATGAACAATAAGAGGGGTAAATTCACCAATAAGACTTTTTATAAAGGTTTATATTATTTGATGTTCTCTTTGGTTCCTCACAAAGGCATTTGGATATCAAGCATTCAGTCAAATATTGGTTTCTTTGTATGGAATGCTTATCTGGATATAATTGTTACTCTTAATCACTTAAAGAGTAGAGGTGATGCGTCTAGTGTATGAAGGAGGAGGAATCAGTTGATCACATTTTTCTTCACTGTAACATGGGGTGAGTTTGGCCCTAAACAGAGCGGAATGACGGAACAAGATTTGTGTAGCCGACCCCAAATAGTTTGGATAAAGCTATTTGTTGTTGTTGTTGTAACATGGGGTGAGTTGTTGGAAAGGGATCATGCAACTTCTAGGAAAATTCAGGGAAGCAATCCGGGAGGAAATTGGATATGGGTGAAATACTCACTTTTGGACTGATTAATGGTGTTCCACATGGTCTTTGTGTCTAGAAACCCCCTGCATATACGAAAGGACTTCTGACAAAGAAGTTAAAGTGACATAGTGCAAATCTTCCTATGAGGATATGGGAAGGAATATTCTCATAAGGAGAAATCTAAACGATTGGGAGGTTGATGAAATGGCGCATCTTCTAGGCCTTGTGGATACCATGACATTAAGAAGAGACACGGAGAACAGTAGGAGGTGGACTTCTTCCAAATCAGGAGTCTTTTAAGTGAAATCTTGTAACCCTCTCTTTGGGAATGAGGGAGATCCCTCCAATTTTTGGAAAATGATATAGAAGTAAAAAATCCCATCCAAAATTATCTTTTTGGTGTGGACTACAGAATACCAACTATCAATCTTCTCCAAAAGTGATGTATGATCCTTCCTAATGCACTACCTATGCCTCCAAGATGAAGAATCTGCCATCCCTATTTTTGTCCATTGTCCCTATGTTAGAGAAGTGTGGGAAAGGGTGGGGCAATATTATTAGAAACTGTCCCACAATGTATGTTTTTGTTTTGTTTTTGGGGATTTCCTGTCCCTGGTCTAAATGAAATTTTCGCTTATCACCAAAAAAAAAAAAAAAAAATGGTGCACAATGTTTGGGGTTTTTCCCTTGCCCAAACCTGTTCTGTGATCTCATCTTGGGCTTCTTGCGTGGGGCTATTTGCTGGGTCATGTGGAAGGAGAGGAACTTCAGAACTTTTGAAGATAAGTTCTCGCCTCCAGAGAATTTGTAGGCTTTCTATCTATAGATTGCTTTTTGATTGGGTCTCTATTACTTCTGTTTATAATGAGTCCAAGTGTTTCTCCTTTTGGAGTGAGATTTTATAGTTTTTTGTTGGTCTTTGTTGTTTTTTTACCAGCTTGGTGATTCGTTTCTATTTTGTTCTGTTTCTTCTTGTTCTTCTTCTCAATAAAATCATCTTTTATTTCTGTGTGTTAAAAAAGGAAAAAAAAATGTTAAGTCACAGAGACAGGTTCCAGTGATTTTTTTTTCTTTGGATAAGTAATGATAAAGATTTTATTAATAAAGAGAAGGAAAGAGGGAAAAGGACATGGTACAAATACAACAACAATGCTCCATGAGAGATCTACAAGCAACTATCCAGGATATCACAACTATTCACAAGTGGTGCACAACAAAGAAAGCCCAATTCTCTAATTAACAATCTTGTTGGCTAAAGAGTTTTGCTCATGGAACATTGAACGAGTGATTTGTTTAACGCTTCGACCAATTCCTTGATCTCATACACAGTGAGCCAATTTCCATGCTCCCATGCCTTTCCCCTTTCCCCATGCTATGACTACCGCCAAGTCCCCCTCAACAATGCAGCCTCCTATACCCAACTTTTTATCTCACTAACCCCATGAGCAAATCCATGACTTTCTCTTTTGTAGAATCACAAAACTTTAGAGGGCCACTAATTAGTCGCGTGACATGACCAATGACCATGGCAATCATGGATCACATTCCCAATACCAGCCAGCCCCAGGTTTCATTTTGAAATGACAAGGAAGATTTCCAGATTTATTCTCTCACACTGCAATTCTGCACCTTGGTGAGAAGATTATCCCTTACAAAAGTATGAATTAAAAATCTTGTGAAGGATTGAAAGTGGTGTTCTTTTGATCCATAGGAAGACGTCTTTTCATGATGATTATTCGAGGAACAATAACAAGACATGTTTCTATGATTGTCAACCTTCACCTTAGAGAGATAATTGATAGACTTGTACTCGAGAATTTATTTTATGAAGAACTATGGAAGCATTGCAGATTTTACAAGTGGTATCTTTAGTAGATGTTTTCAAATTATCCTGATGCCATAAAAGAAATTTTATTTTTTTGATGAATAGTGATGCCATAAAAGAAATCTGTGTGTATGATGTACTCTGCTTGGGTTTGGCTAAACTGCTATGCCAGCCTATGCCATGATTCTTTTGATTAGTTTTCTTGGCAACTTCTTTTGTCATTATCTTTCTTCAGAACTTGACCTAGTCATCTCTGAAAGATCTTACCTCAATGTTGGTAGACTCACCTTGCATCAAAATATCTTCCCCAACCATCTTTTTTTCTTCTTCTAGGGATGTGGGATTCTGACCCCTTCTTACAAAGAACTGAGTGTGCTGTTTCAGGAAGTTAATTGACGACTACTACCTTCTGCACACTCAATTGCATTGTTATTATGAGACCATATCACTACTTCTATATTATGAAGTAGGTTCTTCATCTAAGATTGCCTTGTGTCCCCTTACCAGGTTGGTTGGATTTGAAACTAAATATATTTGTATCACCAACACATTTAATGATATCTTGCCACATAAGCATCCAAATCTATATATTCTAAAGCAAAAGGTTGTTAAGTTGGACAGGCTAAACGAATTTTATTGGTTTTTTTATTATATTTTTAAAGAATGACACAAGGACAATCTCACGTTTCCTCTCTCCTTCCATGTTTATCCTGATGCAGCATGCATATGGACTAGTGAGTGTGTGCAGGAGGAGTTAGACATAAAATTAACCAGAATAATGCCAAAGCATTAGCAAGATTCCTACTTACATATCCATACACGAATTCAGATTATAATTTAATTAAGTCCAATAAGCATGGTAAGAATTAATGGACTATAAAGTAATTAAACAAAATAAACCTAAGTTATATGTGTAAATAACAATTGAATTAACGGATTAATCAAATGTCTAGTGGCTGTCCAATAATTCAGAATATCATAAAGGGTTCGAAACTAGGGTAAAATATGAGAAAAACCATGGATTGATCATAAGGAAGCAAGGGAACTCTTAGGAGCCTTTTGAAATAATGATAAAGTTAGGGTTCTAACTGATAAGCTCTCAGATTTCTCAGGTAAAGTCTATGTTTAACAGTGTTTGTCAGCCACCAACCTAACCAACATAACCACCGATATCACTACTAAAGGGATTCAAAAGATGACAATTTAGGATCATGGAAATACCTCATAGCTGCTGTGGCAGACCTCTGGGAGTCTTCTAAGATGTATTAGAGGCTGATACCAAGTGGAAATTGCTCATAGGAGTAAAATTCTGGTGGCCAAAATTCAGCAGACCAGATTTGGTGCCTTGCCGCCTGCCTTGGATACCCCTGGTGAAATCAGACACTGCTCCACAGATCTTGGAGGAACTCCACCTGCTATAGGATCGTCCAAGAGGTAAGAATCACCTCCTGAAAAATCTCAACTAGACTCCTAATATCGTGGAGCTGGAATTGATTCTCGTGAAAGCCAAAAAACCTCCTCCTTAACACCTCCTGTAGACCAAAGTTGATGCAAATCGATCAAGTAGGACCCTTATGGATGGATGATACCACCCTTAAGATCGTGGGAGACCTAGGATAGTTTCCCCAAAACCTCCTCTCCTAACTTAGTTAGGAGCAGGTATTGAATCTCGTCAAAACACCAGAATCAGTTCCTTTCACGCTTTCTATGCTCACATAGAGAAAAATCTCCCACAGGTAAGGCCCTAGGGGATGGGGCCCACCTGAACTAGGATTGTCTAAGGGTCCCAAAGACCCTCACAGAGTGGTGCCTGCGATGTCCCTTGGATGAGTGAGGAGCAGGTGATCTCGTGAGATCACTACTGTTCTGACTTTCACGCCTGATTCTGAAGAAGACTATGAAGTCTGGTTGTAAAACTGAGGATCAACGCTTGCTTTTGCTTCTAATAGGATTGCTTGGACTAGAGAAGTCGTCTGTGGGTGCTGGTTGAATCAAAACTCCAAGGAGTTGTGTCTGGGGTTAATCCTTGCACATATACGTCACTTTACAACAACAAAATTTCTAAAGAAAAACATATAAAAGATAAGAGAGAAAGGATGAAGAACCTTTAACCCAAGGAGAGGGAGTGACCTCTACCACCAACGTTAAACTAGGTGGGGGTGTAAACCCATTCTAGGATTTTAGGGTCCTTCAACCTGCAACCAAAGAAGGAAGAAGAGAAAACCTTGAGGGAAAACCAATACGTGAGAGACAAAATTTGTTTATTCATTGCATAAGAAACTTGTTAGTTGTGTGGGGTGTTTTTATAGCCCCCACGGCCAGACTTATTACAACCTAATCATAAGAAAATACCAAAACCTTCCCTAGCACAATGACATCCCCAAAATAAGCCCATACTACATATAATAACCAAAACACCACTAAAATACCATACCAGGACAAAAATACCCTTATGTCATGTACTAGGGACTAAAACATAAAATAAAGACGCAAATGAAACCATAACATGGGCGCGACCCTCTTGCGTCGTCTCTGGTAAACCTGAAACTCCAGTCTAGACCTAATGTTCTCATCATATCCTCTCCTATTTTATCTCTTCCACAATCCTACCTGCTATATTTGTTTCTTTTAGTTGGTTTCTAAAACTGTTTTCAAAACAAGACATGGATACAAGAAATTTAGAATTTCAACTTGGGTAAGATTTAAAATAGGGTATCCCCCGAACGAGTTACAGCTCGGAATGTGTCTGCTCAGGATGTTCAAACTGAAGAAGACAAGATGAAGCTTGATCTGGGTATTAAATCTTCTCGTATTGTTCACAGAATAGGAAGGAAAATGGGCAAAGATAGGGAATTGAAGAATCTATCTTCGGGCATAAACTATGAATACATATTGGGTTCTAAAGAAGCTAAGCCAGCTAGAGGCTCTAGTCGAAGGGGTACCAAAAATTGTCAATGTGGATCATATCTTGGAATGTTAAAGAGGATTGGGGAGTGTCAGAAAGAAGAAAATTGTTAAGGAGTCATTGAAGTTGGGCAAAGCTGAAATTGTTATGTTGCAAGAATCCAAGTTGGAAGATGTAGATAACAAATGGGTTAGAAACATTTGGGGGTCCAAAAACAAGAAGTGGAAGTTTCTTCCGTCTATTGAGGCTTCTGGTGGCCAGATTATCATTTGGAAAGAGGATCTTCTTGAATGCATTGACTATTTGCCAGGGGCTTTCTCTCTTTCCATCAAATTTCAGAATAAGGGGGATAGTGTTGTGGTGTTTGTCATTGGCCTACGGCCCAGTGAGACCACATGAGCGTGATGATTTTTGGTTGGAGTTATCAGATATTAATGCTCTTTGGTATCTTCCATGGTGTCTTGGAGGAGATTTTAATGCCATTCGATTCTTGCAGGACAAAAGAGGTGGATCCAGAATTACTAGATAAATGTTGGGACTTAATAGTTTTGTGAATGATTGTGCTCTTACTGACATCCCTCTGCTGAATGCTAACTATACTTGGTCAAATTTCCAAGCAAATCTAGTGTGCAGTAGGTTGGACAAATTTCTATTCTCCCATGAATGGGAAACTTTATTTGGGACACCCTCTCAATCTATTCTTCCTAGGTTAACCTCGGATCATTCCCCGATTTTGTTCCATCATGTTAACCAACGAAGAGGACCTTCACCTTTCAGGTTTGAAATTATGTGGCTCACCTGTCTGAATTTTCTTAAGGAGATTAGTGAATGATGGCTCAATTCTCAAGTGAATGGATGGCGTGGGTTCCAATTTATGAAGAAAATACAAGACATCAAAAGGAAATTAAGGATTTGGAACATGGAAGTTTTTGGCAATATTGAACAAACAAAGAACAAAATTGTATCAGAGCTGGAAATTCTAGATAAGGTTGAGGAATCTCGAAACCTAGATCCAATAGAATGGGAGGAGAGAAGATGATTGAAACTTGTATATGAAGAAATTCTAAAAGGGAGGAAATCAAATGGAGACAAAAATCGAGATTCTGGTGGTTCAAGGAAGTGAATGGAAACGCTAAATTCTTTCACAGAATGGTCAATGGGAGGATAAACAAGAACCAAACTAATAAAATTAATTATGAGGGAAGAGATGTGGAGGATTCAGTGGAGGTAGAACAAGCTTTTATTCATTATTTTACTCTATTATATTC
>JAOXJP010231195.1:0-10666 GCA_025762735.1 Platanus orientalis | reverse complement strand
ACACTTAATAGCTTAGAGGTCTAGCTTTAGGCTTGTTTGTCTTGATTTTGATTGAGTGCTTGCATGATTGATTAAATGGAACCAGGAATTCATGTCCGACTTTACAAAAGTAGTCCAAATTAATTTTTAGATAATTAGGTCCGAATTTTACCTTCTTGTCTAAATTCGAGTATCTCTCACCTCTTTTGCTTAATATATGTAACACGATAACACAAATTGCATAGGCATTCCACAATTGAATCAAACCATAAAAAGCAAAGAAAATGAATAAAAGTCATTCTCAAATGACTAAAATATATACATCTAATTTGAATTGTAATATCTTTCAAAAGTGAACAAAAAAATAAAAATTTCATAACCTTTCAAGAGTTATCTCGGGTTAATCTATACAACCCATCAACCAAAAAATGTGTTTAATTACACCCCCTCAATAAACAAAAAGTAAAATAAAAAAAGAGTCCAGCCCCACAGTCACTCCTTAGAGCTGCTGCCTACATAGTCTACGGTTCCCTTCTTGACCATGTGCTTCACCCTCTTCCTAAAGTATAAATGGCCACCCCCGTATCGCACCCCATCATTAGTGCAGGGAGGAAGAAAACTGTGTCTCAATCTACTTAGGATAAGACCGTCGACATCCTGCAAAGGAGCCTCTGTCACCACCTCACTGGGCACCAATGCTGTCTGTACCTCGGGCTCTCCTCCAGTAGTAAGCTCTCTCACAGTCTGCTATCCACCTGTCTGAGACTCTTCCCTAGTATGCTCTATTCTAGTATCAGTCTCTCCGGTAGGTTGCACCCTCTCGAGCTGCTCACTCTCAGGCTGATCCTCTCTAGCCTCCTCACCACCTACTGACTCAACCTCAGGCTCAGTATGAGGCATCTCGGTGTCCCCCGCACCACCTCCCATGTCCTCTAGAACGTGGATCTGTCTTTGCAGCTACACAACCAAATGCACATGTCAAAATCATCAAAAGCTAATTAAAAGGAACAAACAAACTTAAATATAACTTTTGGGGTTTTGAGGGAGTCTAGGATCTGACTTTGTCTCTTGCTGTAATGAACACATCTGACTCCATTAATTAGCCTAAGTCAAAATTTGGGTGTTGACAGATGCCCCCTTTGGTATGTGTGGCGAAGCCATATGTAGCGAAGGAAAGAAGTGCCCAAATTTTGACTTGGCTGAGATAGTACTTTCACTTTTGTATAACTCATGGGTATTGGGTAAGTTGTTTTGTAAAGCTAAAACTATTTTGGTTGATAAAATGGGAGGGATTTAAACAGGTTTCAACCTTTTAAGGTTGATGGTTTTTGTAAACATTTTGTCTTTTTGAAATGCCTTCTTGGATAGAGAATCCATTTAATTAGCTTTTTGTAATTCTTTTAAAATGAATTATATTTTTTAAATATTTAAAATTAGGTCTTAGCTGATTGAAAGATTCTTTATCTTTTTGAAAATTGAGTTTTATCCATGAGTTATACTTAGGTTATTGGTTCTTTCTCTACCCCTAGTGGTGTTACTATTAGCATATGTGCTGCATTGGGAGACATATAAGTCATCGACATAGGGCACAATTGCTTGAAAACCTTGCAAAAAACATCATAGAAATCCGGTTATGCAAAAGCTATAAATACATGCAAATAACATAAGGTCTACAAGTTATATGACAATCATCTAAACATTAAGCATAAAAATAATCAAGTATTTAGTTGGTTCGAATTGGTTAAATATTTTTTACATTTAGTCAGAATTGATTATTATGTAATGAATGCCAATGTCTTGAGATGATATGCTGAAAAATAGAGAATTGTTAGTGATGTTAGTCGTTGGCTAAATGTCACTTTGCCTCCCTTTTTATGAGCTCATATTTAATTGTATGTGTTAATCATGAATTTCTTTATAGGTTTACATCAATCATGGTGCATGGTCTAATGAGTCAATTGTTTTTTGTCCCTATTTTGGACAAATGTTGCAAAATAAAATGATCACATAACTTATGGAGTGAGTTGTGTTATTTGCCCCCATTTTAGACAAAGTTACAAACTAAGAGACTCTCATAAGCTACCGTTTGTCCCCATTCTGGACAAAGGTTAGAGGATTTTTATAAATTATGAATTGTATCATTTGCCCCTATTTTGGACAAAGATAATTTATGGAGTGAATTGTATCCTTTGCCCCCATTCTAGACAAAAGGTTATAGATGGAAAGATTTTGAATTGTATCATTTGTCCCCATTCTGGACAAAAGGTTATAGATTGAAAGATTTTGAATTGTATATTTTGCCCCCATTCTGGACAAAAAGTTACAGATTGAAAGATTTTGAATTGTATCATTTGCCCCCATTCTGGACAAAAGGTTACAAACTGAAAGATTCTAGGATAAATGAAATGGAGAATTCTGTGCCCCCAAGATAAATTAACTGAAGGTCTCTGGGATAAATTATCCAGAGCTAGAATGTGATGTTTAAAGGTCTCTGGGATAAATTAACCAAAGCTAGAATCTTTAGGATAAATTAACCAGAGCTAGAATGTGATGTGTGAAGGTCTCTGGGATAAATTAACTAGAGCTAGAATGTGATGTCTGGAGGTCTCTGGGATAAATTAACCAAGGCTAGAATGTGATGTCTAAAGGTCTCTAGGATAAATTAACTAGAGCTAGAATGTGATATCTAAAAATGAAATGTCATTTGTCTACGCTTGAGTAAACAACTAATATGTCAAAAATTGTTGTTGCGCTCCTGCGGGAAATGTTGTTGTGCTCTTTCTGAAAATTTGTGGATGGTCTAGGTTGACCAAGTGTTGGGAGGACAATTTTCTAGTCTTGGGTGAGAACAAAGGCTTGCGTTACGGACTTGAAAATTATACAGACTTGGGGAATAAATTGCGTTACTTGCTTTTTCGATCAGCAAGTATTGCGGTTCTGCCATTCCTTGCAATGTCCCAACGTGATAGGCTACAAGTAGAGGGCCAAATAGGGTTTTGTCAGGAGTTTTTAAGGTTTTTTCCAAAAGCTATGTGATTCTGAAAAAACAATGCTATGTATTTCTTATGTGAATTCCATATGAGGGTTTACATCTTGCAAAAATAGATAGGCTATGGGATGAAATTGCATTGCTCACACCCGAAGTGCAGATGCCGACATGCCTTCTTGTAAGATCACAACCAATGTGAAGTTATTAAACCTAAGCGGCACAGTCAAGGCTTGTTGGGAGAAAAATTTTAAGCCTGCTCCAAGGCTATGGAGATCCCGAAAGATCAATGCTAAATATTATGTCATGATTACCTTTAGAGGATCATTTCATGGACAATAGATAGGCTTATGTGTGATGTTCTAACACCTTATTACACCCGAACAGCCAGACATGATGTTAATGAACCTAAGCAACAGAGTCAGGGCTTGTTGGGAGATGAATTTTTTTAGCTTGCTCCAAAAGCTATGGTGATCCCAAAAGATCAGTGCTACATATTATGTCATGACTACCTTTAAGGGATTACGTCATGGATAATAGATAGGATATGGTATGATTGTGACATTGCTCATGCCCAAAGAGTAGCATCAATGGATTTTTCCCTTCTGTAATACCACATTGACGTGGAGTTATTGAACCTAAATGGCAGTCAAGGCTTGTTGGGAGAAGAATTTTTTAAGCTTTCTCCAAAAGCTATAGTGATCATGTCATGACTACCTCTAAGGGAATACATCATGGATGATAGATAGGATATGGTATGATTGTGACATTGCTCACGCCCGAAGAGTAGTATTAATGGACTTTGACAATGGCTGGTCTGTCAGCCAAAATTTTTACAGCCTAGATCAGCCTGATCATTTGTTTGTTTGATTGAAGAAGAAGAATGCTTGTTTGTTTTGTTTTTGTTGTCTTGTTTTGTTGGGGCCTGGATTGGCCATAATTTTCTCAGAACATGGAGGGCCAAAAGAATTTCTTGTGTTTTTGTGCATGAATTTGAAAATGGCCTTCAAGATGGCCAAGTGATGATGACTTGTGGACTTTTAAGACAGTCAAAATTTTGAAAGTGGCCGATAAAAAGGCCTCAAGGTTTATTAAGTGGGGGCCTTTAGCATGGCCTCAATGTTTGTTTTTGAAGGGGGCCTTCAGTATAGTCTCTTAGTTTGTTGTTGTTGTTGTTGTTTTTATTTGAGGGGGCCTTGAATCTACCTTGACAGTTTGTTTGAAAGCGGCCTTCAAAATGGCTTCAATGGTTGTTTTGAATGCGGCCTTCAAGATGGTCTGATAGTTGTTTGAAAGCAGCCTTCAAAATGGCCTCAAGGGCTGTTTTGAATGCGGCATTCAAAATGGCCCCTTTTTTTCTCTTCTTTTTAAAAATTTTTTTAGATGGCCTCAATTATTGATCTTGGGGATGGCCTTAGAGGGCCCAATGTTGACTGCTTACTTCGATGTATTGACATCAAAATAATCATGTTTGTGCTATGCTTAGTCCAATGATGGAGGTGATAATCGCAAGAAGCCCAATTTAGATCCTTATTATCTCATGAAGTCTATGTTTATTTCTTACCTAGGTATGATGTCATGTGACATGTTGTAGTGAGGTTTCGAGCTCATTAGTTAAGCATGAGATTTGAGAATATGTGAAAATGTATGAATGAGGCTCTTTGTTATGTCGGCATTTGTGACAGCCTTGGACCTGGTTCTTCTTAAATAGCTTTAATTGTCTAAATCTATCATCTGATGACCATTGATTGTGCTTGAGAGTTTTGTTGCCGACGATTATGCCACTGCTGCTTCAAGATCAATGAGGACTTTATTCATGGGATGAAATGTGGCTTAGGTTGTAGGTTTGAAAGAAAGGGGTAAAAGGCCCAAAAAATGATTATTAATTATTAAGTATTATCTCAATTATTCAATGATGATAGGAGGTCTTGAATGTAGGACAAAGAGTAGCTTAGGCTCAACATTATAACTTACCCATTTGGTTATTGATTGTCTAATATGTCATGATAGTCTTGACTGTCTATAAATGTGGGCAATTTGAAAGTCTTTAAAAGATAAGATGTATATCCAGGTATGTTCAGGCTTGCAAAGTGTGTAAAGAATTACAGAATGTGATCGAACCATATTCAGATTGCCTACATACCCCAGTGTAGGGATCAAGTCAAACGTAGTTTATTGGTAAATGTCTTTCATCTTTTGAGCTTGAAGGTTCAATATTGAGGGTAGCTTTTGCAATGAAGTGGTTGAGTGGGGAAATCCTCCTCTCTTTTTGTTTTGTTTTTTTTTTTTTTTTTGAGGAGGTTTCCTTCGTTTATGACTACTACAATAAGAAAGGTTTGATGAAGGTTTTATTTGAGAAATGGTTCATTCTGCAAGATTAGGTAGATAATGATGAATGCTTGAACATATTGAATTGTACACATAAGTACCTTTCAAATTGTGCATGAGATGGACTAAAAATGGAATGGGTTTATCATTGTGATAGAACTGAGATTGCACAGTTGTGGTTGTGAAAGTTGATGTTGTAGCATACTGCTATGGATGTGAGTCAAGATTAATAATGTGAATGTATTTGAACAATCAAGGAAGTTGTAGTTAATAAGAAGAAGCCTTTATTGTTGGTTCAAAGTGATTAACTTTGAATAGGTTATTTTGAGGATTCTAGTCGGCTAAAGATGGCCTCTGCTTTTTTTTCAATGAATAATTGAGATTAGTTTTGACGTGGGTTTAATACATAAAGAATATTGTGTTTAGAAAGAAAGAGGCATTGTATTTTGGCCCAAAATATGTGACTAGTGGAAAATTATATGTGGGTCCTTTTTGAGAATCTAGTCGGCCAAAGATGGCCTTCTATCATTTCAAGGAGCATTAGGAGCATGATTGTTGACTACAATAGTAGAGTGTTAGGAGCACGTTGTCGATCATTAGAGTGGAGCTTCAAAAGCATGTTATTGGCTATTGAATTTCTTCATGAAGAGCAGATGTTTGACTAGACAATTTTCATTTTCTTTTCCCTTTTTTGTTCCCAAGACCCTCTCGAGTTTTCCTTGGAACTGGGATTTCTTTTTTTGTTTTATTCCGTTGTCTGTTTTGCTCTTGACGCCTTTGCAGGTTTTCATCAAGACTAGGTTTCACACGGTTTTCGATTGCTAGTTATAACATCTTGAATGTGTCTCGATGAATGACTCTGCAATAGTTGGCCAACACTGCTTGCTAAACGTGATTAGGTTTTTCGAAGGACACCCATCTTGAAAAAGTGAAATCCCATGCCATGTCGTTGATCTATAGATCCTCAGGGAAAAAAGTCAATGACATCATACATATGTGAGCTTACTATTTTTGACTTCATTAGGTGATTGGGCTTCTTTCTTAACCAAAATCTACTCAGGGATTAACATCAACACACCCATGACTCTTAAGAAATCAATACCTAGTTTTAAGTTGGATTTCGCTAATTTTAACGGGCTCTTTTGGGAAGTTCTTTTGGACATTTAGTCACTTATTAGTTGTTAGTAAGATCCCTCTAGGTTTGGGAAAATGTCTTGAAAAATATGTTCATACAATATGAAAATCATGTAAATGAAGCGACAATAATATTTTGAAAAGGGGAAACTCTATGGAGCATCCATTTTTTGAAAAAGCAATGCCCCTAGAGGCAAAAACATGACATGCATTGCAAGCAGGTTATGAGTTAAAATATTTTTAAAACTCGTTCATCTAGAGGGAATCTGAAAGTTGGAGAAATACATGGTGCAAGAAATTATGCATGAATTTTACAAATTGTGTATTTGAAAAATGTAAAGTTTTACAAAGTTATGAAATAATTTTGAAAGATGGAGTTTGATAAAGGTGTGCTTTTCCAAATATGGTGCATGCTCAAACTATGTTATGTTATCATTAATGTTATTTGTTTTGAGGCCACATCTAGAGTAGGATTCCTATAAGAACTTACATCTGATAATCAAGATCTCTTCCAATTCAACTTCGGCAAACTAGGGCTTGGCCCTATGTGGATGATGAATCTAACGGGATAAAGAGAATGTGTCTTAGGAAAATATTTTATTTATACAAAAGGGGTTATACTTGGAGTATGAAGGATGACTCATAAGTTGCCTATGTACATGACATAGAGGTCAGGATCAAGCCATTTCTTAGTTTGGTCGGTACATTGTTTACAAGAGATAATAAAAAAAAGACATGTTTACAAAGTCTTCAAGGTGATCCTATCACATTGATATTGACGGTCTCTTGGTTGACGAGGTCTTGAATGGCATGCTTTAACTGGAAGCAGTTGTCAGTGAGGTGCCCAAAACCTTGTTGGAGATGCCCCTTGATGACCAGATTAGTCAGTATATGATTGATGGGACAACGCAAAGGAGTGAACTCCCTCTTAGTTCTTTTGAAAGAAGAAGGGTGGAGTTCAATATTTTTTTTTTAAGTAATGGGGGTTGGATCTGTGTTGTTGGAGTATGAATGGTCTAAACAAAATGGTGACATTGAGCTGTTGAAGTCATGGGGGAAATAGATGCAATTGAAAAAAGCTTTAGCTCCCCTTGCACAACCTTGAAAGGCCGGTCGGTCTCCTAGACCAATCCATCTTGTATGGCATGTTCTATCCTTGATGCAGCTTTTATCACAGATGAAAAGCCATTACATGTTTCAGTCAATAACATTGTCTGATATACAGGACTTAGAGATTTTAAGAAAGTTGATGCCAAGTCTACTTCCTCTAAAGGATTTTCAAGCATGACAGCTACAAGTCCCCAACAGAGGGCATACTCCTTAATATTTTCATGTGGCGTAGGTCTTGTTCTCTCCAATTCTGACCTAATGGGAAAAATACTAAGTTGAATTTGAACTTAAAAAAGACTCGTGATAATCCTATCCAGGTCTAGAGCTTATCTTTATCTAGGTTTACAAACCACCTGAGGGTTTGGTCCTCTGAGCTTGACGCAAACAGGTGGATGAGGAATTTCTCATCCTTGCCTAGTTAGGCTATATCATTGCAACACATCCATAAGTGCACGTGAGGGCATCCTCGTCCATCATACTTTGTAAATTTTGGAACCTTAAGACCACTTGGAAGGTGCCACCCAGGATACAGGCATAAATCTTCAAAACTTGTCTTGGGATAATGAGCGGCTTTCAAATTTTCTATTTCACCCATGAGCGTATCAATCTATTGATTTGTTTGAGCTAACATAGATGACTTTGAGGCCTCCATGTTAGGAGTGTCTGTTGAAGTTCCGGTTGAAGGTCTGATTGTCATAGTTGCTTGAGTATGAGATATTTCTTTCAGAGTATCTTGCTTGTTTGATCCTATGTATTGCCCCAAAATTGTAGAATTGTTATGATGGTTTTTAAATATTAAAAGAAAATATATATTTTTCAAAAGCATAGAATGAATAAAAGGGGTTTGCCTCCAGAATTTAAAACTATTGCCAAAATTCATGCCCATGATTTTTTTTTGAAACTATAAAAATATAATGAAATGGTAAATTCATATAATCATATATTGGAAAGATTGGATTTTGATTAATCACAAGAGGGATCATGAGGTTTAGTTTGTTTTGTCAGATTGACCCTTTTTTTTTCTTACGGAAGAAAAGGGAGCTAGAGTATAAGTTGAATTGAAAGTAGTAATGGGAAACTTCTTTGAAAATGAATCTTTAAGTAAGTGATTAGTTGGTTATGCTAAAATGGGTTGTAAAGAGACCTATTGGTATCAATATGATTGTATAGGAGAGATACCATAGAAGATTACGACTTGAATTATAGGAAGCATGCAAATTGCCAGAAAGATCCCACAATATGAGGGGGACGGTTGGCTTTGCCAGAGTTAAGAATAAATCATTTATTTGATTGACATTTTCTTCCTTATAGAGATTAATTTCATATAAAGAAGAGAAAGATATTGAGAAAAAACTTTGAAGGGGATAGAGGGGGTGAGCCTCATCCACAACTAATCAAGATTTCTAAGTTTGTAAAATAGATATATTGATGCTTGAGAGAGGAAGGAACATGTCACTCAGATAGGTGAGCCTTCCTTGAGAACTCTAAAGATCATGACTGTGTAACATTTATGAATTCGTATAAAGGGACCATGGAAGTAATTGCCTCGGGTTAGTGATAGGAGCATGATTGCATTTTAATTACTCGATTACCCCTAAATCCTATAGACATTTGTTATGATTTTAAGAGAAAGAATTAGCAGAAGTATTGTACCAAATTCAAGGGTTTGGTGTAACTAGTTTGGTTTGCACATGTGGGAGTTTCAAGGTGAAATTTTGGATTGATCTTTTGTAATTGAGACAAAGATAACTCCTATTGAGGGGCGGTGTGGGCGTGATAGACAGAGTGATGAGAGGGAAAATAAGGCATACCTCTAAAGAGTAAAGATCTTCTGCACAGCCATCTGGAGGTGAGCAAATAGATGTGGATGATCTAATAGCAAGAGACGTTCCTACTATTAAGAGAATAGGAGATTGAGCAACTAGAGGTGTAGGATGGGAGTTGATGATGGATTTTGTTGAAGAAGGGACATAACCCAATCTCCCATAAAGACTAAGGTGCTAGCCAAAATAAAGCACTTAGATAGAGTAAAGAGATGGATCTTATTTTGATAATTGCCTACAAGAAGGAAAATGGAGTCTCCAAAGAAAGGAAAAAAGTTTAAATGTCACAAAGAGTTTTGTACATTGGGGTTTATGAAAAGGGGTCAAACCCGTGGCAATCCTTATTTCTAATGAAATAGCGATAAAAGGAGAAATAGCAGACTTTTCTTGTTAAAAAATATGATACATTAATGGTTTTATTTTTATTTATTTTGTCTATGCATAAAAATTTTAAATGTAAATATCTTGAAGGGAAGTGGAATATAGAAAATTTAGAAGGTTTTTTTATGCTTTTATTGATTCTTCATTTAGGAAATGACTTGAGGGTTTGTAAGATATGAAAATTTTCAAAAATAATTTGAGATGAATGATTTTATTGGTTCTATATATGTATATAATGGTTTAATCAATTAGTTCAATTTTAGAAAAGATGGATGAAATGAATTGAAGATTTATAGAATGTGAAAATAGTTTGAAATGAATGAATTTATTTATTTAATTATATGAATGAATAGGACAAGAAATGACTTGAGATTTTATAATATGCAGATGATTTCATCTTTTTATTGATTTAACTAAATGACAAAGAATGACTTCAGTTTATGTGAAAAATTATTTGAAATGAATGATTTCATGTTTTTATTAAACAAGACAAGATATAATTTAAGTTTATGGTATGTGAAAAATAATTTGAGTTGAATGATTTTTTTTTATTAATTTTAGATATGTATAAGATGGCTTGATTAGTTAGTTTGATTTTTAGGAAATATGAGTGAAATGAATGGGACATTAAATGATTTTAGGGTTTGTAAAATATGAGAATTTTGAAAAATAATTTAAGATGAATGATTTTATATAATGGTTTGATTAGTTAGTTTAATTTTGAAAAATATGAATGAATGAATTGAAAATTTATAGGATGTAGAAATAATTTGAAATGAATGATTTTATCGAATGAATAAATAAGACAAGAAATGATTTAAGAGTTTTTTTTATTGATTCTGCTATTGTACAACATAGGTTGATTAAAACTTATTAGTTTTGACTTTGTATAGTTTACATATATTATAAAGATACAAAAATATGG
>JAOXJP010231194.1:0-10666 GCA_025762735.1 Platanus orientalis | reverse complement strand
CAAAACTTGCCATTTTGGCTTGATTTTGGTGTCATTAGAGATGTTATTCAGTTTCCTCTCTAACAAAACCAAATTTGTGCAAATCCGATGTGATTTGGGAAAGTTATGACCAAATGACCAAAGGGATAGTGAGTGACGTGAAAAGTGTTTTGGGTTAATAAGTCAAAGTATGGGGCCCAATAATGTGGTTGGCTAACAATTTGGGTATCTCCATGTTTTTGGAAACTTTAGGATTAAGAAATTTTGGGATTTTAGTAATTGTTAAATTTTAAAAAAAAACTTGTGCAATAAGTTTTGTGTTTTTTATTAAGTGTAGGATTTAGAAATTGAGATTTAATAAGTTTTAATGTGCAAGTATATGTGTTATCAAGTTTCTAATTTTATACTTTCTATTTTTTAGAGTTTATAAGCCTATTTAAAGACACCAAAGTCATTCAATAAAATCAGTGAAAAATAAATAGGTTTTTTTTTTTTTTTTTTTTAAGATTTGGGTATTTCCAAGATAGGCCGTGTGCCTAGTATCTCTTTCTCCATAAGGTGATGCTTCTCCTATAAGCTCCCCTCTCTCTCCATCATGAGTTGCTACACCTTAGTGCACATGTGAGTATTCATCTCACCCTCCTTGTTTCTCATATCTTCTCTTCTTGTTTTCCTTATTTTCTATTTCTTTATTCCCTATCTTTTCCTCCTCTTTCTTTCTTGTTTCTTCTTACTCTATTGTGTTTCTGATTTTCTGAAATCAACAACCTTTAAAAATTCATATCTCTAATAATTATTTTTCTAAAATCCTGAAATTTGGAATAGTGGTACCTAACAGGATTAAGTAGTCACCTATAAAATTTCATAACAATCTAAAAATTTTAAAAGGATATTTTCATCATTTCACACTCCTCCCCAAATTTTTCCAAAATTAGAATTTAGGGATTTTTTTTTTCAAAATGTGGTTTTTCCCTTTTGTATTGCATCAAATTCGGTATCAAAGCTTATGATTTTTCATCTAGTTCTATCTAGTTAAGCCATGGGAATGATAGATATTAGGACCTAGTTTTCCCTTCCATCTGGAAAACTCTTAAAGGTTCTAATAACTGATCAAAGTGCAGAGAATTTGATTTTCTCCAAGGGTGGTGGAGAAAATCAAGCAAGATAAACAAAATCATAGATATTGTGTATACTATGATGACAACAAATATGACATTGAATTCTCTCTGGGAAGATATGTAGATTGTGTGAGATACAAGATTTCAAAGGATTGCAGAAACATGTGCTACTTACAATGTGGGGACGTGCCTCTTGAAACTCATTAGTGTCAATGGTATGGTCTTACAACATTACTACAACAACCCAACCCAAATAAGCCATCAAGTCCAGAAGAACCTACACAAAAGAAGAATTTTTCCTTTACAATGGAGTCTCTCAAAGAATATGAGTCATAGTATGAAGAGGCTTCTCAAGAAGTGGTGTGAACTAAGGATCAAGAATTAGCCTCCATTGATTCTTAAGATGAACCACCAATTGAGGACAAAGAAGAACACATGAAAAATAGAGAAAGATAAAAGAGAAAAAAATGCAATCATTATGAGACACAAAAAAATAAGAGGGAAGAGTTAAAATTAAATGACATAAAGATTGAAAAATTTAATCGTGCTTATTGATTGTGATTTGTTTCTCTCTTTTATGCATTTTTACAATCAATTAACATGCAACTTTACGAAGAGAGAAAACTTGGAAGAATAAAAAATCCAAACTTTGAAGAAGTAAGACATGAGAGAAGATGTTTCTCTGTGTAGACAGATGAATGGAGAAGATGTTTCCGAATCAGGAGGTACCGACACTAGTTAATGACCAGGTGATTCACCGTAAACTCATTCAACAATGGTCTTCAACAACAATTCCATACAATTGTGACCTCCACCCCTATCACTACCACTACACCTACACTCCTAACTCCAGATCCAAACCCAGACCCAATTTCAGTTACCACTATTGTTCACTCCTTCTCTTTGTCTGCTTGCCCATCTCATTCTCCATCATATTCACCATCAATTTTCTCCTGGTAGGGGTTCTCTAGTGATAGATTCCTTTATTGCTGCTAGTGTTGGTGTTAATGGAGGTGGTTCTTCTGGGTATTTTCCTTCAAGTTATAGTGAATTGGATTTCACTTTAAATGCCGGACTCTTAAACCTAATGTTGCCTCCACTGTTGCTCAATAAAACTTGATCCAATCTAACCCTCTTCAAAATGATGGCAAACGAGCCAGAGAATAACCTTAGGAACTTGATCTAGGAGAATCATGCTCTAGTTGTTCCTTGGAAACCCCCAATCTCTGCTTAGGTGGTTGGGATTAGGTATAATGAAGTTTCATGTGAATGGGTGTGAACAGCATCAAGGGGCTGGCGCATCAGTGCCAAAAAGTGAGTTACACTTTTTTGGGGGGTCTGAAATGTCAAAAAAGTACTCCTAGAGGGGGTGAATAGGATTTCTTAATTAATTTGCCCCTTCTTAATTTAACTTATGGTTGTTATTAATTTATTTTTTAAATTTGTTCACATAAATGAGTGTGTGCTTCAATGTAACTACTCAAGAATAATATCAAACATATGCTAAGTAAGAGTAGTATAGAGTATAACAATAGAGAGACAAACAACCACACAATCACAAAGCATAACATAAGATTTATAGTGGTTTGGCACTCGAGCGTACGCCCACTCTTCTAAAGCTCACTACCGAGCTTAGGTATATTCATTTAGGTACTATTACAACCTAGGTCAATATACAAACACAACTACTTACTTAATGGCAAGCTAAACAACAACACTTGGTATCTCCTACGAGTGTGCACTACTTCCAATGTCTCCGACAGAAGTAGTCAAGCTTCTGGTGTCTCCAACAGAAGCAAAGCAATAACAATAATGAATATGAATGCAATTGAATGCAAAGTTAAGCAAATATTACCACAATATGGTTGATGTTGCTAGTTACTCAATGTGTGGGATGCTCTTTGTTGAGCTGATATGCCTTAGTTTCCTACAAGCTCCAAGTACTTAGCTTTAATGCCCCTTGAGCTCAGCCAAAGGTGAGTTCCTCTTAGGAAAGTGCTCACCACAACCTCTCATCAATAGTAGAAGTGATGCTCAATAGGAGAGAAAGAATGAGAGAGAAAAGTGTAGAATGCTAGCTACTAAAGCTCAATAGTCTGTAGGCAGTGGAGGTTTGTACAGTGATGAGGGCTCTCAAAAGGTCCATTTTATAGTAGGGAGGAGCATCCATGACCTTAGGATAGACATATGGCAAATAAAGAAACATTTTGGGCCTTTAGATGAACCAAAACGGGGTTTAAATTTCAAAAATTTCTCCTAAAATTTCATAATTTTTTTTTTCAAAAATGCACTCTAAACCGATTGGGGGTTTCGTAATCAATTTAAGCTCCAAATCAGCTGTGAAATCCGCAATCGATTTTAAGTGCCTATTTGGCCCCAAATCGATTTAGGGTTTTGCAATTGATTTGGGTTTTGGGAATTTTTCCCAAACTCTTATCCAAATCAGTTTGGGCCTATTGGTTTTGGCCTTGAGTGTGGATTTCTAAGATACAAAATAGCACCGAAACCGATTGCGAGTTTCGTAATTGGTGTCGACTGAAAATTTCTGGATTTTATACTTGGGCTGATTTCTTTAGGTTGTCCTTAGGCATCCAGATTTGGGTATTCTTGGGGACCCTAAACCATGTCTAGGATTAGTTTTAGACACACAAAATGATGTGCATGCATGATGTATACCTTCCTTGGTGTGCCTCTTCCCGGCACTCTTCCTTGGCCTTTGGTCCTACTTGGCTTCATGATATGAACTTGTGAGCTCACATAGGACACTTACAAGACTCCTAACACTACCCATATGCCCAACATGTGTCCATGGGATTGACATACATCAATAATCTCTCCCTTGTCAATCCCATGGCAAAATCTAAATACACATTTAGATACAAATTACATCAATTTCCCACAACCCGAATACATGGACCCATCAATACACAAGAGTAGCAGTTCAGCTAATCTGTCTTGAAATCACTTGTGCTTTAAATCAATAGGCCCTGCAATCACAACCACAAGACAACTACCTTTCTCATGCCAAATGGCTCAATGAATAAACAGTACATATGAATAATGTAAAGCATGAGAGAATATGATAGACTATGCAATAAGTGAGTTGTTTTGAATTTTAGGTTGATGTTGTTAAGGTTTTAACTCCCCTTTTGTTAGTGTTCTCTCACTGGATATGAAATGATACACATGGCACTAATCCTAACTCAGGCTCATGGTTTGTCTCATACCCTTGTACGTCTCTTGTATGTCCTATGTGAATTGAATGACTCCCTCTCACTCTCATATAATCTCCTCCACAAAGTTAAATGTGGATTTAAATATATCTCTCCCCCCTTTTGGCTAGAATTAACAAGCATATATAATGAGATAAAGATAAAGCCAAATACAAAGATAAATGGACAATGAAAAAGATATATCAATGATAAGCAAAGGCCCATTGGGCTACATCCTATGGTTCAATAAGGGATTATCCCCTAGGTATAAGTCATATGAACAAAACAACTAATAAGAAGAGCCCCCATAAGGCATGAGCATTTATAAATCAAAAAATAACACCTATATCACTCAGAGTCACTGCTCTCAGCGACAGGGACTCTCTTAGCTCCATCCAAAGGCTGATCCTCCTTATCCTCATAATCATCATCATAATAGTAGTCATCATCTCATTCATCATCCTTGTCATCATCACCAGCAACATTGTAGCTCCCACATCCTAAATAGCCTCCTCACGAACCACTCCAATACCTGGTGCAATAGTGGCATCATCCTCAGACTGAGGATCTGATCGCAGCTATAGAGACTAAACCTCGAACCCAATCTCTACCTCAGGCTCAAACTTAAATGCAGTCACTTATCCCAAGCGAATGGGATGCTCTGGATGATTGGCATTGTAGCATGCTACAAGCTACTTCTGGTTGGAGGCCAAGGTCCTTTGGTTCTTTAAGACTTTGGAAACCTTCTTGACCAGGGTGTGTAGGAGGGTCATCATCAAGGTATATGTAGTGGTGATGCGTGCATATGAGGATCTGGCTGTGAGGCATGAGGTAGTGTCAAGCAGGCCCATCTTCTATAGGGTGCCATGCCGTACTGCCTTTCCAACTTTGTAACCCTTTGGTACTACTTTGAAAGGTACCTCGCTGCCTGGAAAATCTAGGTGATGAGAGTGGGATAAGGTAGGCTCCCAGTCGAATGTTCCATCTTGTGCAATCTGATCATCGTGTGGTATAGGATGGTTGGGAGATCGATTTGATGGTTGTTGAGGATCCCATCAATGAGGTAGGCAGCGTCTTTTGTCAACACACTCCTATTGGTGGTAGGGAGTATGTTATAGGTTAAGATGTGGTAAAAGACTTAGACAATGGGCTAACACTACTTATGCGGCAGACAATCGAGCCAGTTCAAGAACTTCCCGCATAGATTCCCCACCATGTTGCCTTTCTGCTCTAAGGTGAGGTGGTGAATCGGATATGCCATTAGAATGGGGGGACAAGGGACCCCAAAAATCTTGGAGAGGATAGTGGGGTTGACCTTAACTGTGGTGTTGCACACAATAGTCCAGAACAAGAGTGCCTCGTTGTCAATGTTAAACATGTTCGCATAGAAGACATGAATTGCCTCTTCCTAGATGGGCCCTGATACTAAAATAAAGGGCATCCATCTCTATCCTTCTAGTCACTTTGTCAACCGATCCATATATAGAGAATTGACATCGACTGATCTCTCCATGATAATGGAGCGTCACAAGAACTCTCTAGACTCACAACATCGTGGCATGGAGAGTAGGAGGCAACAAGTCTCTTCAACTAGTTATGTGGTGGTGACTAAGTCACCTGTACCTTCTCGGGCTTGCGAGGAGGATCAGAGGAAGATCTGCCCTTGGATGTGGTTGTCTTGGTGCAAGGAGGCATGGTTGCCCTACGAGAAGACAAGATCTCAGATGGAAAACCCAAAAGTGGAGAAATGTAGGCTCTAGGAGAAAACCAAAGGTCGTTAGAAGTGAAAATGAAAAAAATAAATGATTTTTCTCCTTTTAAATTGTATATAATTAGTTAGATAAAAATACCCCCAAAATCGATTACGAGTTTCCTAATCGATTTGGGGTGAAATTGATTACGAAACCTGTAATCGATTTGGAATGTGGATTTTTAGATTTTTCTTCCCTTTTCTGAATTAGAACCCCTCCACTCACTACCACATACCACCCCATGCATGCCTAGCTCCATGGCCATCTCCACAACACACCATAACCTCGGGGGAATCACACGAGATCCCCCTAAATGGTGAACAAGCATATAACACTTCAAAGATACTCAAACCATGTAGAATCAAGGGGTTTGGTTAGGATGTCTATTAATTGATCTTCAGTTTTGATATAATCTAAGGATATGATCTTTTCGTTGACCAATTGTCGAATGAAGTGGTGTCTTATATCAATGTGCTTTATCTTGGAATGTTTGACAAGGTTCTTGGAAATGTCAATGACACTTTTGTTCTCTACAAATAGACTCATGGTGTCTTACTCCAACTCATAATCTTGAAGCATTTGTTTTATCCATAAGAGTTGGGTGCATCCACTACCAACTACAATATATTTACTCTCGGTAGTTGATAGAGAGATGGAGTTTTGTTTCTTGCTATGCAAAGTGACAAGGCTGTTACCAATATAAAAGCAACCTTCACTCGTGCTCTTGTGATCCTCTACATCACTAGCCCAATAAACATCTGAGTACCCTGTTATGTCAGATGTGGTATTAAATGGGTACCATAGTCCAAACTCTGTAGTCATGTAGACATATCGGATAATCCACTTAGCTACCTTAAGATGTGATTCTTTAGGGGCAGCTTGGTATCTAGCACATGCACCTTATAATGAATGTAATATCTGGTCTACTCATAGTCAAGTAAAGCAAACTCTCAATGATGCTCCTATAGTAGGTGGAATCGACCTCAGCTCCCTCGAGGTCTTTAGTGGTCTTGTCACTTGTGCTAATGGATGTGCTAGCTGGTTTAGATTTTTATAGTCTAAACTTAAAAATGAGGTCTCTTGTAAACTTGGTTTGGCTAAAAAAGATGTCATCATTCGTTTGCTTCATTTATAGACCTAGGAAGAACTTTAGTTCTCCTTCCATACTCATCTCAAATTCTGATTTCATTGTTTGGGCAAAACCATGAGTCATCTCCTCATTGGTAGACCCAAAAATGATGTCATTTACATAGATTTGAACAATGAGTATATGAGCATTTTACTTCTTGATGAAGAGTGTTTTATCAACACTTCATTGATTAAAATGATGATCAAGAATAAATTTTGTGAGTCTTTCATACCAAGCTCTTGGAGCTTGTTTGAGACCATACAAAGCTTTCTTAAGCCAGTACACATAATTTGGCAAATGAGGATCCACAAATCTCTCAGATTGCTTAACGTACACTTCGTTTTGGAGAATTCCATTTAGGAATGCACTCTTGAAATCCATTTGATATATCTTGAATTTCAAATAACATGCTATGGACAAGAGGATCTTAATGGATTCCAACCTTACAATAGGGGCAAATGTCTCTTCAAAATCAATGCATTCTATCTAGGTATACCCCTTTGCAACTAGCCTGGCCTTGTTCCTAGTCGTTGTACCATGTTCATCATGATTGCTTTTGAAGATTCATTTGGTACCAATGACATTCTTGTCAGTAAGCCTTTCTGTGAGAAAGCATACATCATTCCTTTGGAATTGATTTAGTTCCTCTTGCATGGCTAGGATCCAATCCAGATTATTTAGAGCCTCTTTAACTCGCTTTAGCTCTATTTTGGAAGTAACGCATAGGTGACTAAGGATGTTCTCTATTTTTTTTTCTTGTCTTCACTCCAATGTTAGGATCACCAATGATGTCTCCTCGTGATAATCCTTTGGTGAGCCTTTTATCCTTGGATTAAAGCTAAATCTCTTCAACTTTTTCCTCCGAACTTAACTGATGAGAGTGTTTATCTTGATCTCCTTGGGATTTCTCAATCTCCACTTGAGATGAACTCTCATTCTCATGGTCAGACAACACTACTGATAATTTTCTTTGCTTATATGTTGCTCAAGGTCATCTACCATCACATTGATTGACTCCTCCAGTGAGCGAGCCCTAATGTTGTAGACACAGTAGGCTCTACTGGTTGTGGAGTATCCTAAGAGCATGGCCACATCACATTTCTCTTCAAACTTTCCTAGATGATTTCTATCTTGAAGAACATAGCAAGTGTTGTGAAATACTTCAAAGTATTTCACCGTTATCTTCTTGCCACTCCAAAACTCATATGGGGTTTTGGATGTGCCAGGTCTGAGATAGACTCGGTTAAAGACAAAGCACACTAGGCTAATTGCCTCAACCCAAAACCTCTTGGCTATGTTTTTGCTTAAAAGCATTATTATAGCCATATTTAGAGGAGTCTTATTCTTCTTTTCGGCTACCCTATTTTGTTGGGGAGTTTTGGGTGTTGAAAACTCATGTTTCACTCCAAATTCTTCACACCAACTTGAGAATTTGTGATTCTCAAATTCTCTTCCATGGTCACTTTGGATTCTCTTGATCGATAGATCTTTCTCAACTTGAATCCGTTTGCACATGTTTAGAAATTCATTGAAGGCTTCGGATTTCTCTCTTAGGAATGCAATCCAACTATACCTTAAGAAATCATCAGCCACAACCATGAAATACTTCTTCCCACCTAGAGTCTCGGTCTAGTTAGACCGGCCAAGTTCATGTGAAAAAGTTTTGGGGGTCTAGTAGTCCCAATGGATGTAACTTTCTTGTGAGAGACTATAGTTTGCTTCCCCATTTGACAGCTCTTGCATATTGGGTTGTCAACCTTGCTTAGCTTGGGAAGGTCCTTAACTATCCCCTTCTTGTTAAGCCTTGCAAGATCCCTAAAGTTGAGATGTCCTCATCTTTGATGCCAAAGATTGGTCTCATCCTTATGGGTTAAAAGAGAAGTGTCCTCTTGTTGTGAATGAGGATCAATGACATAGCAGTTGTCACTTATCCTTACTCCTTCGGCTAAGATGTTGTATTCTTTGTGATCCTTGATCACACATCCGTCTTTGCCAAATTTCACTTTATAGCCTTTACCACATATTTGACTGATGCTAATCAAATTCTGCTTAAGGCCTTGCACATAGAGACCTTCGATGAGTTGAGGAATGTCAAGGGCTACAATGGTTCATACCCCAAGGATTTTGGCAGTGTTTCCATCACCAAAAGTAACATATCCACCTTGTGTATTCTCTAGCTTGGTGAATAGTTTTCTCTCACTAAACATATGCCTAGAGCACCCGCTATCAAGGTACCACCTTGATGAGCTTCCGGCTCTTAATGCGGTATGAATAACCAAGCACTTTGGATCATCCTTTCTAGCCCAAACTCTCTTAAACTTGGGAGGTCGAGAGACTTACCTTTTGGCACTTTATTGGGTTAGGTCATTTCTTTAAAGGTTCATATTTTCAATGTTTTGAAAATAGTTTCTTGTCTTGACATTTTTCCTCTTTGGTGTTTTCTTGACTTGCATTCTTTGGACCTTGATGTCATTGGCACTTTTTCTACAATCCACCTTTATATGTCCTTCCAAGCCACAATAGTAACAAAAGAATGTGAGCCTTCTTGGTGCATGGGATTGTATTGTCCTCCTTGATGGTTCATTGTAGAAGGGTTAAGGGCCTCTTCTAGGATTCTCATTTTAACTAGATTACTCTCTAGTCTTCCTAGAAGTGGAGACTTTCACTTGAGCTCCTCCATAAGTGGAAGTCCTATTTGCTTGATATTTATTTCATTCTTCCTTGGCATAAGAATATGGTTTGTTCATTCCTTAAGCTCCTCTAGAGGAAGATTTTTGGTTGGTTTAAGCTTTACTCTCAACCACTTGTGCATAGGATCTTTATTAGGGTTGCATAGACCTCTCCCAATCTTTATCTTGTCTCATCGAAAATTTACCTTTGAGTGGGGTAAATGTGTTCTTTTCAACCTTGTTTGACATTTTGGTAGGTCTAGGAGGCTTCACCTTTTCTTTTCCCTTGTGAGAGGGTTGTGGAGGTGGTTGAGTGTATCCTTTGGCTCTAACAAAGCTACTCTTGGGCTTTTGAATTGAGGTGGAGGTTATGGCCTCGGAATAACTAAGTCCATCATATCCGTATATTCTTTGCCCATTTTGAGCATCTTCTCAAACTTTTCATTTCCTTGGGCAAGCATTGAGATGTTATTCCTCTTATCTTCTTCAAGCTCCTTGATTTATTTGAGGTAATTAAAGGACTTCCTTATGAGTTAAGCACAAGTCAAGTTGAAAGTCTTGTTCCTCTTATTTAGTGTATTGATTTGGTCCTCCAACTCTTGGATAAGTGAGCCATCACTAATTGATTCATCATTTTCCTCTTCTAGGATTTTAAGCTTTTCCTCTAGCTCAAGAACCTTGTTGGACAATTTTTTATTGTCCCTAAGAAATCTTTCATTCTCTAACTTCCTATTAACTTGTTTTAAGCCTAGAAATATCCTAGAGTCGTGGAGCTTATTATAAAATTGGAAAAATTTTATTGTTTTAT
>JAOXJP010231193.1:0-10667 GCA_025762735.1 Platanus orientalis | reverse complement strand
TTAGCCTCTGGCAAAGGCTCCTCGCTGACCTCACCCTCGAAGTCAGTCATGACTACCACCTCTGGTACCATGCCCATCAAGTGGGGCTTAGCTGGGGCTACTCTCCTCTTCCTCCCTTGCCGGACTGGGGGTGTTGGCTCCTCTAGGGACTGTGCAATAGTGGCCTGTTAAACATAAATGATTGTTAGCAAAATTTCAAAAAAATAATAATAATAAAATAAAAAATATCTTTCAAAACAAGAATAAACCAAACCACACTTATCGGAGGCTCAACGAGCCTACCCAAGGGCCTGCAAATCTGAGTAGCCCACCACTCATGATACTCCTTGGCCTAGTCCAAGAACGCTGCAACCTCGATGCCCTCCTCCCCTTAGCCAGTGGCTCCCTCAGTGTCAATCACCCGTGGGGGTGGTTGTGGGACTACGAACTCCTCCACTCCATCCCCAACCTATTGCCAACACCTCTCGCTAAGGTATAAGGTATCCTCACCCAGAGCCACCAGTACCAACCTCTGGCGAGACCAACCCCAAGCTGAGTTTTGGTCTCGGGCATCATCTGCCTCTAAAGCTCAACGAGTTCATGGGTGCCACTTGATCTACACGAGCACAATAGAGTTTAGAAAATGATTTACAAAACAAATGATGACTGATGAATGAAATCAAGAAAACAGTTGTGTACTTACCTCATTGCCCATTAAGAGGTCTAACTCATGTCGGAAGACTAAGATCGACTTTCGGGCCTTGTACGAGTGTAGGCAATTTTCCACCTCGCCACACAAGGAAAATGAAGTACCTCCTCACCCCTCCACCTAGGGGTCAAGGAAGGGAAGTGCTCATGCACCACACCTGCAAAAACAAAAAAAGAAGGAAAGCTAAAATTGAATGTGGTATCAATAATAAAAGAAAACAAATAAAAGAAAAAGATATACCTCACATAGAAAGCATAGGCCTACAAAGGCATAAGGGCTCTGCTTGACTGAAATCTCACTCATATTGGAGTACATCCACCTGAGGGTGGATCTACCCCAACTCCGCATAACCACGAGGTCCAGTTCCTCTAAGGCTGGCAACAGGTAGAAATATATCTTGTTGCTCTTCCCGTAGAAGATCGAGCTAGTCAACATGTATAACAAGAAGGCCTGGGTAGAAAATGCCTTCTTTGTTGGCGTACTTGTGTTTGTGGCCCAGATATAGTTGGTCTCGAACCAAGATGGAAGGACACCTTTGGTGCCCTTGTAGTATGCCTTAGGTTGTGGTCCAATACATTAAGCTACCAAGTCTACATTGAAGTCCTCCAAACTCAGTGGAGCTGTCCTATCCATAGAAAGCCCAGTCATCATAAAGAGGTCAATCAAAGGCACCCCGATCTCCCCCACCGGAAGATGGAAAGTCCGTGTGATTAGGGACCACCTTTTTGTTGGCCATCAGTAAGGCCTTGTCAGCCTGTATCACTGGAAGAGTCAAGAAACGGTCGAAACCCATGGCCCTAACTCTATATCCTGGACATCTGGGCACATTCGAGCCCACAATCTCAAAACCCTGGACCACGAGCCATGACACTGTACTATCCCTCTATCCTGCAAAAGAAACATGCTAAAACATGTTAGAACAATGTTTAGAATAAAAAAGAATAAAAAAAAGAACCAAAGAAGTAAAAAATAGCAAATCTGTCTCTCAGGCTTAATGCCTGATATTTAGGCTGACACTTGATTTTATTCCAATGCCCGTTTCTCAAGCCAACGCCTGTTTTTTAAAAACAGGGAAAAAGGCATTGGAAAACCTGAAAATCACCAAAAAATTCATAAAAAAACTTATTCTAAATCATTCATAAATCAAAATCAAAGTAATATATTTTTACTTAAATGATTTAAAACATAAAAACACAATGTAATCCAAAGAAAAATGCAAAAAGAAACAATAAAAAAAATGAAGTCAAAAACAAAGTATTCAAAACAAAGGAAATTTATAAAAACATAAAGTAAACTCTTGATCAAATTAGAAGCCCTACCTCATCCGTAATAGGGTGCTTCCATAAGGCTTTCTCTTGCACCAAGAGAAATGGAAAGTGACAGCTTGATTCCCCTTGACTCATTGTCATAAAAAGCACGAAGAAAATGAAAGACTTTTGCTTGAAAGTTGAAAAAGAAAGAAAAGAATAAACTTGTGAGGACCTCTCCCATTGTTTATAACCAAAAATGGCAATAGGAAATACGAAAGACAAAAAAAAACCTGTTGCAGATCATTTAAACCTGTAACTGCTTTCAACGGTCAATCGTGCTCCCAATGCCTAATTTTTAATTCAATTAAAATCAGGCGTTGAGGCAAAAAAGGGGCGTTAGGCTTAATTTTTGGCTATAAAATGACATTTCTAACTATGTGTTCATGTTTATGCTTACAGACATGACTCACAAACTGGTACAATTGGATACATACCCCACCATCCCACAAAGTTTATAAATTCCCTAATTGCCCTTCCCCTTGAAGAACGGGAAATCTGGACAAGTCAAATCCGGCTAGGGGCAACATTGGTTCTAGCACAAATCAATCTGGATTGGCTACTGATAGAGGCAACCATTTCCTTTTAGGATCTGACATCTATGTTTTTCCGCTTCAAAGAACAAGAACTGACACCCACTATTGAGGAGCTCGAATCATTTTTAGATTGGGAACATTGTCTTGGCGTTAGTGCCATAATTCCGGTTCATAAGCCTAGCTATTTGAAAAGCGTCCACAAATTGAAAATCTCCAAAGCCTCCCTACCCAAGGAAGCCATAGGAGAATATTTGCACTGTCCTTTTGACCCTTTATTAGAAAAAGGTTGGAGGAAAGTTGGTGACTTTAACAACCCCATCAAATTCAGAGCATTCATCTTAGTTGTCTTAGGACAACTCTTGCTATCACATAGCCGCCATCACATCCATGGCATCTTACTCGACGTCTTGGATCAGCACCTTCAGAAGAAAACACTCAGACTTGTGATCATCTCAGAGATTATCTCTAGTCTCTCACATTTTGCCCGACATCCCAAAGGCCGACTATATGGTTGTCCAACTTTCTTACAAGCTTGGTTGTGGGAACATCTATCTGTCCTTAGATCTTTCCCAGCTTATGTGCCACGAGATCTAGCTTCAGCACAAAACCATGTCAAAAGCCGACATTTACCAAACAAAATAAGTACGTTAGGTTATCAGAACCTATTAACTGCCATACATCCTAAATAGATCACTTGGTGTGTCGTATGGCACAAAGCACATTACCCGCTCCTTGCTACCAAAGACCGCACATACATGGTCATTACAAGAGTCCATTAGAGCATTCCCTATGTACCCATACGCGCTCTTTGACAGTTGGCACTTAGACAAGAACTCTTCGACTTCCCCACATTTTTTGAAGATATATGCAAACTTGATCACCATACATCCAAACATACATGGTCTATATTAGCCGCTCTATGGGATAGCTCGCATACTGGAGTCTCAAGACATCCAAAACTAGTATCTGCAAAGACATAGGCCATGACACTAGCATATGAGCATTGGCTTTTGCATTAACCTCCTCTATAACCTGCTACACCTTCAGTGTCTACCTCTTTGAATAAGAGACAATGCACCGAATCAACATCATCATCGCATACAAAGCCTTCTCACACTCAAGCAGAGTATGAGTGACCATTGTTAGACCTAGTTGAGGAACGGGCTTCACATGCCCAAACTAAGGCTAATTTAGAAGCTGAGATACTTTTGCATACAGAGGCCAAGGTCTCACGTGAGTGTACCCAACATTGGAATGAAACTCAAGCAAATCTCATTTACTCCATGAAGAGTGAGCTCAATGATAGTGGAACCTCCCATGAAGATTTGGGATGCAAGATGAGGCGTAGTAACACCATGGCTTTTGTACAAGATTAGTGGATATAGTCATGGGTCCACAAGCTCAAGGAACAAATCTCCTTGGGTTATGAACCAGTGCCATCTCCGCTACCTCCAGCGGTGCCTGATCTTTAGATTTCCATTTTCTGTTATCTGTTGATGTATTGGGGCAAGTACCCCCTTCTTTTGTAATCATTATATATATATATATAACGTACAAAGTTTTGTTTTCAAAATCTTATAGTAAAATTAAAGGACATGAATTCACCTGTATGACATACGCACTTGTAAAGAACCTAACTAGTAATCTATAAATGTAAAGAATGAACATTACAAAATAATAATAATGAACTTCTTTTCTTCCAACTCAGTTAAGCAAACCACAATTGCTCCCCTAAAGACTCGACTGCAAAAGTAGAAGAAAGCACAATGTAGTAAAGCAATGGCCAACAAGGTGACACCTCTTACAGCAAATACTACACCTCTCACCCTCACAAAGATATCTATGGGAAACCCACCTCCTGCAAGGACCGCTCCCGATGGTACCCTCCCAGAGGGGTTTAAATCAAAAGTGGAGCGAATTATGTGGGACTTCATGTCCTGGCATGGTTAGACATCCACCTCAAAATCTAGTCAATCCTCTTCCTCACACCAAACCTCATCACCATCCCTCAGTCAATCAAGCAATAGTGAACAGCCTTAAATCCCTACCTTCTTCAAGTTCTAGAAGCTAATGTTCAAATATCTAATAAAGTAAGGAGAGCCCCATAGCCCAAGTACAACATTTGAGCCACTACTTCCTAGTACTGCCGAGCAAACCCCACCGCATGGCAAAGCTTACACACAGGGTCTCACCTATGTCACGATCCCGCTTTAAGCCACAACTATATATATGCAGCTAGAACACCGGGCTGCCTTCGATCTCGAAGAGCCGTATGAGCCATCAACAGCAAGTAAAAAGGGAAAGGAGAAAGATGAAACCAGTCCATAGATAGCAAAGCTTACTGCAAAATTGGAACTCATGAAGGGGGGACAGTTCTCCATCTCTATGAACTTTGAGGATCTTTGCATCCACCCCGGAGGTGTGCTACCACCGAACTTTCAAATGCCAAATGTAGAGAAATACAATGATACCACCTCCCATAGGATGCATCTTTGCATGTACTGCAATGCTTTGTTCCAATGGGGACATGATGAGAGGGTCCTAGTCTAGATGTTTGGCCAGAGCCTAGAAAAAAATACCAGGAAATGGGTGGCAAGCCAAGAGAAAAGCAACATCAGCACATGGAGGGCCTTGACACTATCATTCCTTAATAATTATAGATTTAACCTTGAATTGCTTCCAACCAGAGAAGAAGTCAAAGGAATGAGGCCTGCCTCAGGAGAGAGTATCAGGGATTTTGCATACAGGTGGAGATTGAAGACCTCCAACCTAAAACATCCTATGTCCGAAGAGGATGTTGGGTCCTACTTATCAGCTGATGCTCCTAACCACATCGTAGAGTAATTTTGCTGAGGATGTCGACAAAGCCATAAAGGTGGAGTTGGCAATCAAGACAGGGTTAGTATATGAGGCATCACCTACCTTAGCCAGTTCCTCAAAAATGCACCAAAGAAAGCAGCCATCACCGGACCATAAGCTAACCTTATGCAAGCCATTGAAGTTCCATGACCCAGTCAAAACAATGGTCATGTTCTACCTCCACTGCAACTAACTCAGAGCTATCCTATAGCCATGAATATCATCCCTCCTCAAACACAGTAGTTCTACCAACCTGGATACCCAAGTGCACCCGGAGAAGAAAAGAAGAAAAGAAATTTCACCCCTCTGCCCTACTCCTACAAGTACATCATGGAGTATCTCATCAAGAAGAAACTATTATAGCTGATTGACCTAAGACCTCCACCTTATCCTCTACCCTACCACTACAATCAAGCAGAACATTGTGTATGCCACCAGATTCAAGGGCACACCCTTGATAGGTGTTTCCATCTGAAACATGATATCCAAGACCTGGACGATGAGGGTAAGGTATCATTTGACCCTTCACCCAGTAATCCTCCATCAGATACCAACATCATCCAAAATCCACTTCCTGACCACCAACCACCAAAAGGGGTCAACATGATCGGTCTTTCTAGCACTCAATTCGACCTTGCTAGCTTCATTACTAAAGTATTAGAACCCAAGAAAGTCATCTTTTTGCCAGACATTAATCATGTGTCCACCATAAACAGATATTTCCCTAAGCCCATTCCCCTTCCTAAGTATGAATACCTACTCTCGAATATGTGGGATACGGCCCCAAATAGCCCAGTCATAGTTCTTCCCCCTGACATCAACATATATGGGGAAGGTTTAGTAATCCATGACCATTTCTCATCACCCTATATTATCTCACCACCCTCATTATATGCCCAATTTACAAACCTTTCATCCCCTTACCAAGTCATCAACATTCCCCCACCAACCAGAATCCAATACCTGCTGAACCGAGTCCCCTTGGGCTATCTAGTTGGAGAAGTTGTAGATCCTGAACTTTCAAAAGACGAGTTGGAAGAGCTCACATCTTTCATTACCCGGTCGGGTAGAGTCTCCAAACCGGTCACATATCTACACCTTGAAGGCAAAGGGAAAGAGAAGATGATGGAAGAAGAAACAGAGACAGAAATAAAGAGACAGACCAGAGAAGTAGAAGAGAAGAAAGAGAATGAGATTTTCAAAGCAGCTATTCGGAAGTCTCACCTGCTCTTAATTGAGCAGTTATCCAAGACACCTACACAAGTCTCTATCTTGGGCCTTTTACTAACATCAGAGCTACACAGAAAGATATTCCTGAGTATATTTAGAAAGTCCTTTGTGGACGCCTCGATCACACCAGACAAGTTGGACAATATAGTGGCAAGGGTATCAATGCTATGAGTCATCACATTCTTAGAGGATGAAATCCTCGAGGGCGACACCATGCACAATAGAGCTATCTACATCACAACATGCCACTCAGGCATGTGTATTCCACTCATCTTGGTAGACAATAGATTTGCTTTGAGTATCTGTACTAAAGATGCATTGGACACATTGGGAATTCCCTCGGACTATGTAATACCCAACCCATGTGACATAAGGGTCTTCGAAAATTTAGTGATTCGTGGCCAAGGAGAAGTGTTCATTCCCTAGTGATAGAAGGGAGAATGTTTCAAGTTCAGTTTTAGATACTAAGCATACCATCCTCCTTCACAATGCTATTGGGAAGATCGTGGATTCCTCAGGTGGGTGCCGTCCCATCCACTCTTCACCAAAAGGTCAAGTTCATCATGAATGACGAGGTCATTACAGTGCTAGCAGATCTAGATGTCATCATAATGACATGCCAAAGGATATTGGGAGTTCGGAACCTGTAAGCTCCAAATAAATTCACCTCATATCAGTTTGATGTTGTACATACAAAGAAAGAAGTGGTAGAGCTGAAGAGGAAGGCTGAAATACTTCCACCAAAATTCAACATGATGGCCAAAATGAAGTTCGATCCGAACCAAGGCCTAGGCAAGCATTCCCAAGGAAGAAAGAACCCCATCAAGGCCATCAGAGTACCATACAAGCCAGGCTTAGGGTTTAAACCTCTGCTCAAGCATTAGTTCAAGAAGAACAAGAAGAAAGCCAGCCACAAAGCCACACAGCATTTTGTATCAACTTCTGAACTCTCTACAACCTATAATACCCTACCAACCAAACCATTGGCTCGAACAATACCATTTAAACCCAACACAAAACACTCATGAATAGAACCAGTCATAATTCTACCTCCAGTCATCAATCAACATCCTCTCTACTATCTTGAGGCTGCTCTTCACATCCACATATCTAGCACCAAGCCGTCCATCCCTAAGATTGGGGAATGCTCAAACCCATACCTCAGAACATAGGGAGGACAACTTAGCCCCTCTAAGTTTACTCTCACTCCCCGGCAATGTCAGAGAAGCACTCCAATCAGTAATTGCGAGTAGGGAGTTAGATTTAGGTGAGCTTGACCCTGACCAAGTCAACATGTCAGAAACATGGGTACCCGGGGAAGCCGCAGAGAAAATCCGACAAGCTAACTCCACAACAGCAGAGAATGAGGACCAGGTGATGGATTGATTGATTGAGAAAAATAGGCTAGGAAGAGCGAACCCTTCTCTACTCCAGTTCAAGTTTTAAAAAGATTTTAGTCTTTTATTTTCACCCTTTTTGTATAATAACTACTTAGACTTGATCCATAATGACTCATGAAATGTCAAAGCATTCGACTAGTGCACCTATAAGGGGTACGTAGGCAACCTGAGATACAACTTCAGGCCCAATCACTTTTGAAAAAATCTTTTGCTTTCTTTACCCTTGTAGTCAAAGAACTACGTGTGGCTTGATTTTGACAGACCAATGTTTTCAAAAGCACTCATGCTAAAAGTCAAGTATGTAGACAACCTGAGAAGTAACTTTAGGTTCAGCTACTTTTAAAAAAAAATGTAAATTTGGTCCACCCGGAGACCAAAACTACGCGCGACTTGATACCGATTGAACAAGTCTTCTTAAGCTTGTAATCAGCGCAAACATCGGGTATGTAGGCAACTTGGAGTCTGATTCCAAGTCTAGTTGCTTTCTTGGGTATTAAATCCCCTTTTCATCTAAATTTATACTAAAAGATTTTCTTTAAAAAACAGGAACAAGAAGAATTGAATGATGATGATGCCAAATGAGGTGAGGGCCTTTGAGCACCAAGAGAACCGAAATCTTCCATCAGTAGATGACCTCCAAGAGATCAATCTTGGGTCAGAAACCATGCTTAGAGTTAGGAAAATTGGGACCCCCAACACTTCAGATCTGGGGCATGCCCTGTTGAACTTACTTAGAGAATACATAGACATCTTTGCATAGACTTATGTAGACATGCCTGGTCTAGACACAAACCTTGTCACCCATAAGCTTCCCACTAACCCAAATATTCATCCCATCAAGCAAAAGCCTAGACGTCTATGACCAGAATGGTCCCTAGCCCTCAAAGAAGAAATCCAGAAACAACTAGACATAGACTTCCTTTTATCTGTCCAATATCCTCAATGGTTAGCCAATATCATCCCTATACACAAGGACAGCAAGGTCATAATGTGTATAGATTATAGAGACCTGAACAAAGCTAGCCCCAAAGACAACTTTCCACTACCCCACATTGATATGCTCATAGACAATACTGCCAGACACGAGATGATGTCTTTCATGGACGGGTTCTCAGGCTACAATTAAATCAAGATGTCAGTGGAAGACCATGAGAAGACTGCTTTCACAACTCCTTGGGGCACATTTTGCTACAAAGTAATGCCCTTTGATCTCAAGAGTGCAGGGGCAACATATCAGCGGGCCATGACTGCCCTTTTCCATGACATGATTAACAAAGAGATGGAAGTCTATGTTGATGACATGATTATCAAATCTCGTCACAAAAAAGATCACCTGAGCCATCTACAAAAGCTATTTGCCTGTCTCAAAAAATACAAATTGAAGCTAAACCCAAACAAGTGCATCTTTGAAGCCTCTCATGGAAAATTGTTAGGCTTCATCATTAATGAAAGAGACATAGAAGTTTATCCATCCAAGACCAAAGCAATCATTAGAATGCCTACACCTCACATAGAGAATGATGTATGCAGTTTCTTAGGGCATATTCAATACATCAGTCATTTCATTGCTTAGCTCACTCCTATCTATGAGCCCCTATTCAAACTACTGAGGAAGAACGTTCCAACCTAATGGAACAACGATTGCCAGATTGTTTTTAACAAAATAAAAAATTATCTACTAAGCCCACCTGTGTTGGTCTCTCCAGAGCTGGACCACCTATTGATTTTATATCTGACTGTGCATGACAACTCCATGGGATGTGTGCTAGGACAGCATGACAAGACAAGGAAGAAAGAACAGGCCATCTATTATCTAAACAAGCATTTTGTTGACTATGAAACCAGATACATGCCTCTCGAGAAGACCTGTCTCTCCCTAGGCTATATCACCAAAAGACATCAACACTATTTTCTTTCATACAAAGTGTTTCTGATGTCTCGAATAAATCCCATCAAGTATCTATTCGAGAAACCAACAACTAAGGAAGAACTTCCTAATGGCTTATGATACTATCAGAATTTGACATCACATATATCTCATAGAAAGCTATCAAGGGACAAGCCATATCCGATTTCCTAGTAGATAGACCAGTAGATGAACCTTCATCCTTAAAATTTGACTTCTCTAATGAATACATACTTTGTATTGAAGTTGAATTAAGTAAGATAGTCGAATGGAAGATGTGCTTTAACAGAGCCGTCAATCAGTTAGGCTGCGGGATTGGAGTCGTGCTCATTTCCCCTACATGTGTCCTCATTCCAATCACTAGAAGGCTACACTTTTAATGTACCAACAATGTAGTCGAGTATGAAGCTTGCATCATCGGTTTGAAAGCTACGATTGATCTTGGCATTGATGAATTAAAGTCCATGGAGACTCAGTGCTTGTAATCTTTGGATTTGCGCTTATTGTTGGATAATTTTTGTTAATAGTATGGACTAGCATTCCTCCATTTTTTTAGTTAAATTTTTTTTCATCTTTTCTTTCTCTCTGTAGCTATCATCTCTCTCTTTTTTACTTTTAAGGTATTAAATTCTATATTATGAAAGCACATGGTGGAAAAAAAATTAGCCAAATTCCAATGTTTTTTATATTGAGTCTGTGTTATTAAGTTTCCATTAGTGAATCTTAAAAATTGATGATCTT
>JAOXJP010231192.1:0-10667 GCA_025762735.1 Platanus orientalis | reverse complement strand
CATTTAAAAGATAGTACAAGTGATGATGGTTGAGATCATCTACTTGACTCCTTTTTTTTTTTTTTTTTCAAAGTGAATTGTATCCGCTCCTCTTATCTTCTGCTCCTCTCTACACCCTGTCAAGGGAAAGGCACATCAGCACTGACAAGTGATTTTTACTTTTTTTTTTTTTTTTTGGTGCATTCACTTGTCAGCATTAATATGCCCTCCCCCTGACAGGGTGTAGAGAGGAGTAGAGGATAAGCGGAGTGGATACAATCCACTCTCCTTTTTTTTGTGATTTTGTTTATTCTAGTGACTCCTTTTCTGTCATGGGTGTCAGATATCTTAAACTTTCTAAGTCTGTTGCTTTTGAGTGTTTTAATTATTAGTATTTTATTAAAATTTCCTTATTTTATTATAAATAGTTACTATTTTGAATTAAATATTATTTTATTGAGACAACTGTTTCAAATGTTAAATATTTTACAATTATTATAGGTTTCAATGGCATTGAGTTTTAACATAACAAAGTATTACTTTAAATATTATATGTTACAAGTGTGTAAAATAAAATAAAAATTTAAAAGTGGTATTTATGTTTTAAATATTTAGTGTGGTATTTGAACACCTTAATGGCGTATTGTCACTTAATGTTTTAGTTGTTCCAAAAAATAAAAACCAATTATTATTTCAATGAGTTACATGTAGAGTATTAAATGGTGTTAACATTGGATGGATCTAACTGCTATGTTGGGAATTATGAGGCTTAATGCCACAAATAAAATCGCCAACGGCTCCGGCTCTCTCTCTCTCTCTCTCTCTCTCTCTCTCTCAATATATATATATATATATATACACACACTTAGGCCTCGGGCCCTGGGTTGGTTCAAGGTCAACAAAGAACAACTTAAATTTAAGCTTTGACTTAAAATTGGAACCTGGACCCAATCAAGCCTTTGCTAGGAGTAGGTCTTTACAGTTCAAATCTTAGGCTAAGCTAGGCTAGGTTTGGCTAACCTAACATGGGCATAGCCTTAGAGTTGTGCATAAGGTTAGACCAGCTTAAACCTGGCATGGGTCAACCCAAAAATTGGTTTGAAAGACTCAGTCCAACAAAACCCTGGACTTGACATTGAAATCAGACCTTATGTTTGGGCTATACTCAGGCCTACTTTAGCCTAACCCAAGGCCTAAAGGCCCGATACTAAGGTCCTAAGGCTCAAATCCCATTATATTGATATATATAGTTTTTATATAGATATTTTTAAAATTTTATATAAATATGGAATATGTAGAAGGTTTGAAGTCCCATTTTTATGGATGGTAACTCAAGAGATTACCAAAATCAATAAATTGCTAATAAATATATCTAGCTATAAATCAAATCAATAAGGTATCACGTGGTACATCCTTTTTATGTTTTTCTTTATTTTTATTTTTTTGAAAAAAAAAAAAAACCAAAGAGTCACTCTTCATAAAAGGTTAGAAATAACTAATTTCTTTATTAAACATTTTATTCCTATATTAGATATTTTGATTTTTAATTTTAAATATGAAAACTACTACCTCTACACACATGTAATTTTATTTTTTTAATATATATTTTTAGTTTTAATTGTTTAAATATTGAATATTATTCTTCTTAAACATAGTAAAGTTAAAATATTTTAAAGAAATTTAATTCTAATTACATTATTCATGCGAATTTCACAGGTTTACTGCTAGTATTCGTCTACTCAGATATCCCCTAACCACAAAAACTATTAATTTCTGATAAACAATTCTGATTCTCATTAGTGATATTCTTGGGGGGCAGCAGGACCGTTTACTTTATCAACTCGAAAGTTCACATTTGATAAGCACAACAGATACACATCCACAACCAAAATTCAATAGCCATGTCGAATCCTCTTTTGTAAAAAGACGAAATTATTCTTTCCAACTATGCAGTTCAATTTGTTGTTGATGAAGACCCAAACACATCATGTGTCTCTCTTCTTAAAGTCCTTAAGTAATGTGATTACCTATGAAATGGGTACGCATTCGACTATGTACTAGTATTACCACCAGATATTATATTTATTTTATTTTATTTTTTTGGAACTTGTAATTAGATATGGGCTCTTCTACAGGAATATCAGCCAAGAAATTAAACTTGAAGAATTACTGAGTCTTACAGGAAGAGAAGGGGAAAAAAATGCTATTTTGAGACTAATTGAGGTATGTGATCAATCATCAATCAAGAATTCTGCCACTCTTTGAGGTGTCATTCTTACCCATTTAGAGAAAAAATGCAATTCATCCGTATCATAATCACGCTTAACTAGATAAAAAAGATAGTTATCATTCTACAACTTTCACTTTCATGGTCACACATCGATCGGTTTATGATAAACTGTGAATAATTATTGTCTGATTACAGATATTTTCTTCTTCTAATTGTCTGATTAGGGAGATTGTTTGGGGTCGTTGGGACCTCTTGCTTTATCAACCGGGAATGTTCACATTCCACAACCACTAAGGTTAAACACACCACCCATTACTCATATCCGAGAGCGATTTGATTTGGATTCCACCTTGTGCAAGAAGACAACCCCAAGAAAAAAAAAAGAAAAAAGAAAGAAGAAGATTTTAAGTGTTCAAAGTTGACAGTTGAAATATTAGTTACCAATTACAGTTCAGTGTAAGCTAATGTCCCTGTACCAGTGGTGTACTCCAGCTCGGGGTGTAAGTATCTGATTATTATTTGTATTCGGTTCGTATTTGTATTTATATGAAAGGAATATGAACTTATGTATATTTGATTCAATTAAATATATGGTCTATTAAAAAATATTTGATTATAAACTAATCCAAAAAAGGATCTAAATAAATCCAATCAAACTGATTTTAACCACACCATGACATGTACTTATAGGAAAAATGACAAAAAAAATTAGAAGCAATTTACCAAAAGCAAATGGGATGGGTGCTGCTAGGTGATTAAATCAGCAGATGATCCGCTCCTTATATACATATACATATATATATATATATATATAATTTTATGTGTTATATTTTTTTATATTTAATGACTAGTTTTAAATTAGTAGTCATATCGTGATACTGTAAGTTATGTTACATTATTGTAATAGAGTATTTAAATACTTTTAACATTAACCCTAACCCTTTGCCTAACTCAATGGATACGAATATATTAATCCAATTTATTGCTTTATATATTTGTATTTGTATCCGATATTTGACCAAGTTGGTAGATGTAGATGTGAATATAAACCCAAGTATATCCAATTTGATTAAATTTTCATTTGTTTAAAAAATATCTTATTATAAATGAGCACCGTTCGGTATAGAAGCCAAAGTCAACGAGAGCTGAAGGGATTTCTTTTTAAAAAAAAAGGAGTGAAGGGACTTGATTTAAAAAATTTTAAGGAAATGATAAATCTCCGATTCGTTTATTTAATTAACTAGGTTATGTCGCCTGCATTAATCACGAAGGAGTTATTTTAAACTTAAATCTCTGATTCCTTTTATTTAATTTAATTAACTACGTTTTGTCGGCTTCATTAAACACGAAAGGGAGATTATCAAACTTAATAAAATAAATAAATATATCAAATTAAATAAAATAGTTAATCGCTTTCCCGCCGCGGAGCCACGAGGACGACCAAACTGGAAGCGACAATCTCTCTCTTTCTCTCTCTCTCTCGATCGATCGATGAATCGCGAAGCAGAAGAGACTATGGAGGAATCTGGAATCAAATGCTTGTTGTTTTTGAGCTGCGTGAGCGATGACGATATCGTACTACGATCTCCTCGTCCATTTCGATTTAACAATCCCAACTTGTTGGCTTCGATTTCCTCGAAGAGTCTTCCAGCCTCCCTTGCTTCCACCGCTGTTACAGACAGAGAGAATCGAATCTTCGATAACTTTTTACACAGAGCGGATTCTTTTTTTCTACTTGTGCTTCAGTTTCTGAATCGGTTTCCCAAGACATCCTTTTTGCCCCATTTTGGAGTTTCATGAAGTGTCTGGTTAGTATTTTCTATGATCTTTGCGGATGGATCTCTGCTCTTTTTGGACTGTGTTCTAAAATGTTGGAGTCGGTGCGAGAGATTAAGTTTCATGTTTTGTATGGAGAAATCTTTTGAGCGGCATGTTTCTTCTTTGAGATTTGTATGCGATTTTGCAAATCTCTGTATAGTTTAATATATATATATATATATTTTTTTGCGTGATGCTGAAAAAATATGCTAGACGTGTTCAATTGGGTGAAATTTTCCTCTTTTTGAACTTGTGGTGGTAGTCTATGAAGTTTTTATCTGGATTAAACTAATTTTTTCGAATCTCTCTTTATGGTTGTATTGATTTAATATGCTTGAATCAGAATTATGTTGATTGAAAGTCAAAAGAGTGGATTTAAGATGAGATGTTACTTTGGATTCCAGATTCAAAGAATTTAAACAGTTGATAAGGATTTCGAATTTTGTGAAATGTTGAGGTTCCAAGACTACTACTGCATGCAGAGTCGTAATTTATAGTGAATATTGATTTTCTAAGTTTGCTTCTTTTTATTTATTTTTATTATTTGGATCATTTGAGCTTGTATAGATGTTAATTGAGCTTTTCTACAGGAACAAGAGCCAAGAAACTTTAAGAATTACTATTTTTGAAGGTAGAGAAGGGACATTAAGCTTCTTTTAAGATTAATTGAGGTATGTGATCGATTATAAATCAAAGTTTCCATCACTTTTTCCAGTTGTCATTCTTATCGAAATTTTTATAAGCTACACAGAGGAATGAAATTCTTCTGTATCTCAATCAGGCTTAACTATACGAAAGTTATAGTTTTACTACAACTTTCACATGCTATCAGCTTAAGAGCATTTTGCTTTAATTGCTTCTTTTCTTTCCTTTCTCAAAACCATTTATAATACATTTTTCTTAAGAGAGAATTCCTATCATTATTGTGATTGCCACTTTCAAATTCATGCAGAATTTGAAGATTAAAATATCATGAAGGATCTATGGACTGTTTTTTGTGGGGAATCTAATTGTTGGCATGATGGAGCAAAGCAATGTAGTCCTGGTTTTATGTTCTTCACCTACCCTTCTTCATGTGTCTACCATGCCATTGTCATTTCTTTTGATATCCTTCTCCTGGTCATGTTGTTATTCAACTTTATTCACAAGCCATCACCAACAAAAATTGGAATTCCCGCTTGCTTCAAAGGATTTTTGCCTTTACAAATATTTTCTGCCATTTTCAATGGTGGTTTAGGTGTAGTATACTTCAGTTATGGTGTCTGGATCCTGCAAGAAAAAATAAGGGAAGTGCAGTCTGTTTTTCCTCTGCATCAGTGGTTAGTAGTGTTATTTCAGGGTTTCACATGGTTGGTACTGGGTTTAACTGTGAGCCTTAGGGGGAGACAACTTCCAAAATCCTTTTTGAGGCTTTGGTTCGTACTTGCCTGCTTGTTTTCCGGGATTCTTTGTGTTTCATCTCTTTTGGCTACTACTATGGAGGAAAAAGCATCGGTTAAGATAGTTTTAGATGTTTTATCTTTTCCAGGAGCATTTATATTGCTAATATGCACTTACAAGGTATACAAATATGAGGAAACTGGTGATACTATCAGAGGCACTGCTCTTAATACACCTTTGAATGGTGAACTCAATGGCAGTAGTAAAGTTAATTGGGATGGTCATGTGACTCCTTTTGCCCAAGCTGGATTTTTCAGTAAAATGTCATTTTGGTGGTTGAACTCCTTAGTGAGGAAAGGTAAAGAGAAGGCCCTTGAAGAAAAAGATGTACCTCAGTTACGCAAGTTAGATCGAGCAGAAACATGTTACATGCTGTTCATGGAACAACTGAACAGACAAAAAGAAGCCAAACCTTTTACCCCACCATCAATTTTGTGGACGATAATCTGTTGGCAGTGGAAAGAAATTTTAGTTTCTGGGTTCTTCGCATTTCTTAAGACAATTACCCTGTCTGCGGGCCCTTTGCTTCTTAATGCCTTCATTGAGGTTGCTGAAGGGAAAGAAACCTTCAGATACCAGGGTTATATATTGGCCATATCACTATTCCTTGCGAAATGCTTAGAATCCCTATCACAAAGGCAGTGGTACTTCCGAAGTAGAATAATCGGCCTCCAAGTTAGGTCTTTGGTCTCGGCTGCTATCTATAGAAAGCAATTGAGACTCTCAAATGCTGCTAAGATGATGCACTCGACTGGCAAGATAATGAACTATGTCACTGTAGATGCTTATAGGGTCGGTGAATTCCCTTACTAGTTTCATCAGACATGGATGACAAGCCTCTAGATTTGCATTGCATTGGTGATTCTCTTCCGTGCTGTTGGACATGCAACAATTGCAGCCCTGGTTGTAATAGTATTCACTGTGCTCTGCAATACTCCCCTGGCCAAACTACATAACAAATTCCAGACTAAGCTCATGGTGGCACAAGATGAGAGACTGAAAGCGAGTTCTGAGGCTCTTGTGAACATGAAGGTGTTGAAGTTGTATGCGTGGGAAACCCATTTCAAGGATGTTATAGAAAGATTGAGAACAGAGGAATACAAATGGTTATCAGCATTGCAGCTGCGAAAAGCGTACAACACTCTTCTCTTTTGGTCATCCCCAGTATTGGTCTCGGCCGCTACTTTTGGGACGTGTTACTTCCTTGGTATTCCTCTCTATGCTAGTAATGTTTTCACTTTCATAGCAACTTTACGTCTTGTCCAGGACCCTGTTAGATCAATCCCTGATGTTATCGGAGTGGTCATTCAAGCAAAGGTTTCACTGGCACGGATTGTAAAATTTCTTGAGGCACCGGAGCTGCAAAGTGAAAATGTCAGGCAGAAGTACAATATGGAGAAGCTCAGGCAGTCCATTTTTATCAAGTCAGCCAATCTTTCATGGGAAGAGAATCCAGTGATGCCTACATTGAGAAACATAAATCTTGAAGTTAAGCATGGTGAAAAAGTGGCTGTCTGTGGGGAGGTCGGATCAGGAAAATCAACCCTATTAGCAGCAATTCTTGGAGAGGTTCCGATAATTGGAGGCACGGTAAGCTTGTCACTCACCATCATTTTCTGCCTTCCATAGTTGAGAAGGAAATATCTCAATTTTATGAAAATATATGAAGTTATATTTTACATTTCAATTCCGCTTCTTAGTATCACGTTTGGCACGACACATGGCCAAAAATCACAGTATTGGTATTTTCTCAGCAAGGAGAACTCACTTTGAACTTAGTATTCTTTCTTTCTTCAACATTTTTTTAGTATAATAGCAGTGCATTCTTCTTGTAACATGCTTTCAACTGTCAACATATTCTCACGTATGAAAGTCCAAATTCATGGTAGAAATCTGATCTATCCTTATTCTTTGGAATCTCTTTTCAAATAATGTCTTTTTTATAAAAAAATATCTAAGGTGTTTGAGAAGCTGATATTTTTACACATGTTGAGAGATAAGAACATATCTTAATAAAGTTTTTTGATTCCATGTTCTGTATATTCTATATTCTATTGTATATACTGAGATACATTCTAATGAGAAAATAAATCTTTTCCATTCTCAGCATTTATATGATTTAATGAAATCGATAATGAAATTTGTAGTATTTTCTAGTCTCATTTACTTTCTAATGTCAGTAATAGTAGTGTTCTCATGCAAAAGTTTATAGTTCCCCTGTAAACTGAAAAAACATGATTAATCATTAAAGAGTTATAATTTTTTATTTGTTTCATTTACAGATTCAAGTTTATGGAAAGATTGCCTATGTTTCTCAGACGGCATGGATCCAGACTGGAACAATTCAAGAGAACATTCTATTTGGGTCTCCCATTGATAACCAAAGATACCAAGAAGTGCTTGAGAAATGCTCATTGGTAAAGGACCTCGGGATGCTACCCTTTGGTGATCTCACTGAAATAGGAGAAAGGGATGTAAATTTAAGTGGTGGACAGAAGCAGCGTATTCAACTGGCCGGTGCACTATATCAGGATGCGGATATCTATCTCCTGGATGATCCATTCAGCGCCGTTGATGCACATACTGCTACAAGCCTATTTAATGTAAACACAATTCTTATCTGCGTGCAGTTTATGCCTCTGTGACTACTGTCTCATACTGACATCTCAATTGTGCTGTGGCAGGAGTATGTGATGGGAGCTCTGTCTGGGAAGGTGGTCTTACTAGTGACCCACCAAGTCGATTTCCTTCCTGCATTTGATTCTGTTTTGGTTAGTTAGCAGTTCAACTCTTGCCACTTTTGGGGACTAACCAGTCGTGGACTAATCCTTGTGAATGCTGCTAAAAGCTAAGCTAACCTAAGAAGTCTGTTACTTTTTGGTTTCTTATAGGGTAGGAAGGAGTTCGGATAAGACTTTGCTCAGTTTAGTTGAGGCAGAAAGGAAGAATCTAGTTTGAATCCTACACCATCAGTAAATAGTGCAGTTGATTAATTTTTGTCCAATTCGCACTGTTGCATTCAACTTAAGCATCAATCAATGGGCCACAGCTCCAAATAATACCAATCAAACTCACCAAATTTACAACCAAGAGGCCAGAGCCCCGAATGATACCAATCAGACTCACCAAATTTACAACCAAGAGGCCTTAGCCCCAGATGACACCATTCAGATTCACCAAGATTTACTCCTGCTTCTAAATTTTCAAAACCTCGCTTTCTGAATGATCTGATCAAAACTATTATTTGTCTTTACATCACCAAAACCCTTCTTAATTGTCTAAATGTTCTATTCTTATCTACTAAAGAGAACTAGTGGTCACAGGTACCTGGTCCACAGTTTGTTCCTTCACAATTCCACCACATTTGTGGCAATTACAAAAGGAGTAACCTACGTTGTCCACCTTTGATAAAGTACTTTGTCAAGGTATGCAAGTTTTAGGACTTCGTGACTGTGTCACTGACCCTACATGAACAGAGGAGACACTCGCTTAACAAAGTGTGTATCGTCGACTGAACTCCATTTTCTTTTCTTTATTGTTTACAGAAGAGGAGGTTTGTGATATTCCTAAAAATATTTTGAAAGCATATTTGTAACTAATGCTATGATTTTAAATTAAATTCTATTTTGTTGACAGTTAATGTCAGATGGAGAAATCTTTCGTGCTGCTCCTTATCATCATTTATTAGCCTCTAGTCAAGAATTTCGGGACCTTGTCAATGCACACAAAGACACTGCTGGTTCTGAAAGGCTTGCTGAGGTTACTTCTCCCAAGAGGTGTGAAATCACTGCTGGAGAAATTAAGAATACTTATACTGAGAAAGTGTCCAAAGCAACAGTACGAGATCATTTGATTAAGCAAGAAGAGAGAGAAATAGGAGATACCGGTTTTAAGCCTTACATACTGTATCTGAATCAGAATAAAGGCTTCCTGTACTTCACTATTGCTAGTCTCTGTCACCTTACATTTGTGTTTGGGCAGATATCACAGAACTCTTGGATGGCTGCTAACATTCAGAGTCCTCATGTTAGCAAATTGCAACTGATCATAGTGTACTTGGTTATTGGATTTGGCTCAACATTTTTTTTGTTATTTAGATCTATTTTTGTAGTTGTTCTGTGTATCCAGTCGTCAAAGTCCTTATTTTCTCAGCTACTGAACTCTCTTTTCCGTGCACCAATGTCTTTTTACGACTCTACACCATTGGGACGGATACTGAGTCGGGTAGGCATCTCTAGCATAAAACTTAATTATAAACTTTTCCCTTAGAGAACTGTGAGACTTATCTTTCTATGTTTTTTCATGTAGGTCTCTTCTGATTTGAGTATCACAGATCTTGATGTCCCATTCGCTTTCATTTTTACCCTCTCATCTACTACAAATGCATGTGCCAATCTAGGAGTACTGGCTGTTGTTACCTGGCGAGTCCTGTTTGTTGCAATACCTATGGTTTATTTGACACTACACTTACAGGTAATACCATATTAATGCATGAGTTTCTGTAATAAGAATAATACTTGTATCAGAGTTGATGATTTCAAGTAGCAGCCTTCCTTGCCTCTGCTGTATCCAGATGATTAATAAATATAAATCAAGTGAATTGCAAATATTAGCATCATTAGGCTATGACATGCATCATGGATACTGCTTTTACACTTTAAGTTTTGGACAGATGCCTTAAACTCTGCAAGCCTCTGGGTAACATAACAATAGAGGTGATCGCATGGGCATAAATTTAGTCCAACTATGAAGTTCCGAGTCCTACCATCCAATCTACTATATTATTTAAGATGACTGGACAAACAGAATGATGGTACACAAAACTTTATCCATTATGTGGTAGGGTTCTTATCTTTAGGTCAATTCTAATCTCGGTGAGATCTCCTTTATAGGACCTGGTGAATGCCCCCCTGTGCCTGGCTCCACCCACCACACTCATGACTGATCACATTAACATTACCACACTTCTGGATAAAAGTGTTGCAGATGCAGGGAGGACAGCTTCTTCCTATCCTCCTGTCTGTACTTTGAATATTCCTCTGGTAGTTTTGTTATTCTATTTACCCTTTCCTTAGAAAGTAATTCTTCTTGAATTTGGTTTTAACCAATAGAGGTACTACTTTGCTTCTGCGAAAGAGTTGATGCGGATCAATGGCACAACTAAGTCTTTGGTAGCAAACCATCTGGCAGAATCCATAGC
>JAOXJP010231191.1:0-10668 GCA_025762735.1 Platanus orientalis | reverse complement strand
TTTAGGCATCAAGACTCTAAGCACCCATGGCTTAGGAAGAGCAAACCTTGACTCTAGGAGGTTAGGCATCCCCAAAGAAGTTTTTTCAGGTACTCCAATCGCAACTGAATCAGTCAAAGCACCTTGTTACAGCCCAAAAAGCATTATTTCAGGATAAACCCTAAGTTCACTCAAAAGCACCATTGGGACTTTGAGGGTCCACATTTTAGAACCCCATTCAAGTGATAAGTAAGTTTTCCACCTCCTATAAGCCTTTCTCCAATAAAGCATCAAATGTTGAAAAAATTACCATTTTACCTTTCTACCTTCAAACGCCCAATACCCACTATTTGTCATCCAGATCACTGAATTTCTTTACCCACAGAAGCCTCCTTATCATGAAGCATCATAGGTAAAAAAATTCACATTTTCACCTTTTTTACCCGCGTGTGAAAAATTACCATTTTACTCTTTCCACTCAGAGAATGACCTCTAAACCCTCCTATGGTCCAAATGGTGTAATTTCAGAACCTATGCACCCCTAGGTCTCTCTTCTTCAAAGAACTCTTCACAAGTTAGACACTACTCGAGAACGACAACAGCCAATCTCTCAATCGATGATAACCATGACCGAGAAATGACCCTTGTTAGAGCTCTCAGAAACTCATCCGATCTCCAAATTCAGAAAGGTCAATCGTCATATCTTGGCCTCGGCCTTAGCTTTAAATCTCCAGGTCTAAGAAAATAGTTTTGAAGTCTCGAACCTTTGTGAAATCTCAAATCTTCTCCAAAATGTCAAAAAGTTATTTTTCCACTTTTTACTCTTATAGAGCCAGAATATTTTCTAGACCTCCAAATCGAGATCAGTTAATGTCCATTTCTTCAAAATCGCGAGGCCTTCAAAAAACAGTCTAAGGAGTTAGGGCTTTCATAAAATCTATCTATCAAGGTTCCTTCAAAAACTCTAAAAAACATAAAAAATCAGGTCTAAAAATCGAGTGCTCAACCGACTCCCGGGAGTGCATCTAGAATCAGAAATTCAGATAGTTGCTGGATATACCACTATAAATTTAGAGTCTCAAAACTATCAAAACTACACTAATTTGCAAAAAATCTAGGGTCCAAACAGTCATTTCTACCCAAACCAGAAAAAAGTGCGTTTTGTCTGTATTTGGTATGGGAAATGCTCTTAAAAGTTCTACTAGACTCGGAATGCAACAAGGTCAGAGCCATTTTCTCAGAATCATCCCTGTCCTCAATAATGCATTTCACAAACCCCTGATTCAGGGAAGATTAGCCATTCATTTCCACTCAGCTTTAGGCAACTACAGAAACCTAATTTGTTCAAGCGACTCTGCTTCGAAAAGCTCCCGACAGTTGATTGGGAATCCAATAGCCAATCTGTTAACTTCTGTACCTTTGAGATTCCTCAAACTTTGAATCCCCCAGATATGACCCAAGGCGGCATTTTATAGAAAAACCAGCAGCATCTCCTATACAATTTTGTCAAACCGCTCGAAAAATCATGTTTGACCTAATTTCCTGCTCGGGTACTGTAATCTCGCATAGTCAAAAGCTATGAATCACCTGGACTGGGGAGCATCTATCCTTGTGCCACCCTCGTATCAATTTGACCATCTTGCCCTTTCAATCTACATCTAAGAGCTTTTTTGGCCAAAAAACCCTGATTTGACCCCTTACCCTTTTTATAATTTGGTTCTGACTGAACCAGGATGATCAGAGCATCTATGACTTCTAAAATTGACATTGATTGGGCCAATTTCTGAGCTCGGGAGCTCACACGGAGTGACGACAACGATAGAGTTCAAAAAGTCAAAAATCTATATATTATTCAAGATTAGCTAAAGTGAGATATTTTGCATTTAATGCATTCTCATCTTTAACTAATCATGCATAAGTCTTGGATTGGAATCTTCTGATTTTCACTCTCACCCTCCACCCTAGGATCCCTTAGATGGATTTCAAATCCCTGGTGAACCCCCTAGAACCCCCCATCAAGCATCCTAAGATCTACCCTTGAGGTTTGCACCCAATAGAGTTTTGACAAATGGCATCTTCCATGGCACCTCTATTGCTCCCCCTATCCAATCTCATTAGCACACCCCTATCCAACCATCCATTAGATTAGTCCAAGCCTAATCTAGCCCTTGGACTAGCGATGTCACCCATCCATGTATCTCCTTCCAATTAGATCCCAACCACACACTTAAATTTAATCCTAGCCCTACACTTAAATTAGGATAAGGATGATCCTCACCCTCCATCCTAATGATCCCTATCTCCAATATAACCATTCATTCAACCAAATTGGTGCTAGCCCCAATTTTGTGATGAAGAGGGCTGGCCACTAAAAATCATAATCTCAAAAGCAAAAGAGGAAGAAGAAGAAGAAAAACCCTAAATCTACTCTAACCCTTGGCATGGTAAGCCTAAACCCTGCTTGGTTTCATGTTCTATACTTCAATCTATGTCAAATGAATATTTTTATTTTTTCTAATTCATGCTAGAGCACTGCCCTAAATCAGATACAAGGTAGAGACTCAACAGTCTCTATCTTGCTCTTGTTTTTTACCTATTTTGATGCAAATTTTGGTTTGAATTTTGTGTAGGGCTTCCTGAGTCCAATTTTTAGTATGTTAGACTGTACATATGTAGGATACTCTATATTTTATTTCATGATTTATAGAGATGTGGAAGGCCTCGAGATGGTCCCCCAAACAGACCCCAAAAAATAGGTCTTTTGAGACCTAGTTTTATGAAATATTTGTTGATTTTATTGTGAATATTTCATGTATGATTTTAAGCCAAATTTTTTAGATGTTCATATATGTACTACCTGCTAGGATAACAAATTTTAGAATTTTTAAACACCCTTAAGGGGTCCAAATGGCTAAAAATGGGTTGCTGGATTTTGGTCTTAGGCTTAACGCTTATTTTTTTAGAGAATTGAAAAACATGCATTAGGAAAACTGACATATAAAAAATAAGTATCAAACCAAGTATAGGCTTATTATATATGATTGGAAAGATCACTCTCTCTCAGCTTTTCAAATTGACTAACCATGCCCAAATCATAATATTCTGTAGAGAGATATGCCTTCTAGAATACAAACTGTTTAACCTAACACCTATTTTTTAATCTGTTAAAAAACATGCACTGATAAAAAACTGGTGTATGGAATAATTAGGCAATAAAAAAGTATAGGCTTATTATATATGGTTAAAACTATCTCTCTTTCATCTTTCCAAATTGACCAACCACACTCAAATCAGAATTTTCTAGAAAGAAATATGCCATCCAGAACACAGACTGTTCAACCCAACGCCTATTTTTTTTTAATGAATTAAAAATTAGGTGTTGACAGCTTAAATAAACGTCTGTTTGAAAAATAAGCGTTAGGTAAGTATAAACTTATCATATATGGTTGGAAAGAGCTCTCTATCAGCTTTTCAAATTGACCGACCACATTTAATTTAGATTTTTATAGAGAGAGATATGTCATTCAAAGTACAAAGTGTCCAAACCCAACACCTGATTTTTAATCAGTTAAAGTTTAGGTATTGACAGAAAATGTAGGTATTTGAGAAATTCAGGTGTTGGGATATGGGACCCACCCTAATGAACCCTGACCTTCTCTAAAGTCTGTACACAAGTGACTAATATCTTTGAATTCAACCACATGCTTAGGCACCGCTGTGGGCCCTGTTTACAAGTGTCAGGATGAATTTTAAGTGTTAAGCTTGTGAAGGTCAAATGAAATCTAGCTGCAAACCAATCCATTCCATAGACATACTTTAGGATACCTTTATTATAAATATCTCTTTCAACTTTCCTAATTATCATAGTATGGTTGATTATACACTTGTAATTTTTAAGTGTATCAAATACCCAAACTTTACCTAAGAGATAATAGTTGAGTAGTGGCTGTTACGTTAGCGCGACCAGATCGAGTCAACCTACCCTCTCATTACTTTTCAACCCGTCCTGACCTTTTATGGTCTTCACCTTACCTTAGGGTTATGTCGCAGTGGTTTGCGACCCAAAGACCCTAAGACTTTGTCATAGCCCAATTAGATTCTCAAAACCACGCACATTCGCACAACATAGTCCTGGCCCCCATTTAGCTAACTTGTCTACATTTTGTAGCAGTGTGGAGTACTCTAAGTACCTGTAAGTACACAAATAATCTAAAATGAATCTACCCTACATCACTCTCACAGTCAAGCGTACTTGACTACCGAGATTGGCACACACAACAAACCCCTAGAACAACATACAGTTTAATCTCGACAAAACCCTCGAAACACATGAACCACAAGATCGGGTATGTAGGAAGCTCAAGACTATGTCTCAGGTCCAATTATAATGATCACACCACGGGGGTGGTCCAAGACCAATAATTGTATATTTAACAAGCATGAAATTTAGCATAATTCAAAACATGTATGAATGAGAGAAGTTGCCCTAAAAGGGCGGGTATTTAGGGTGCATAACACATTCTCCAAATACAACTAAACAACTTACCCTTAATCTCAAGAACTCAAACCAGTACTAAGAGTTGAACCCTTAGACCTTCCGGTCTAGACTTATCCTCTTCACCCAAAGAGGAGAACCAATGTTCAACTCCATTGGTTAACCCCGTGTTAGTGGCGACTCCAAAAAAAGCCTAACCCCCAGTAAAAGGGTTAGCGACCTTTCATGCACCGGCATCATGCATCGAAGAGTGGGCCCCAAAACCACAAGCGGGTGGGGGAATCCGAAACCCTCCCGAATGCCGATGTCCACAAGGTGAAAAGTAAATTTTGGCTGCATTTCACCTATATTGGTGCAGAATGTTCCCTGGCCATCTAAATCTTGACCAATCGGTGGCCCTTTCTCTAAGAATTCCCCCAATTAATAAAAGATGAGTAGTACATTTAGACCAAGTGTCATGTATTCAACTAAACCCCAAGAATTCACTAGAACTCCAAAATTGAGTTTGTTAGTGGCCATTTCTCGATGACTCTAAAGTCTTCAAAATGCTTTCACCCCAAACTAGCCCATTTCAGAAATTTTATAAGACAAGTTATCGCATTTTTCCTAAATTAGGTCAAAACACCTTTCATTTGTATTAGGCACATGGAATGCCCCTAAGAACTCTCCTAGACTCAACAAGGTTAGGACCATTTTCTTAGTTTTCTCTATGTTCTCAAAAGACTATTTCCTAAACCAAAGCAATGGGAAATGTTTACTAGCCCAATACCACCACTATTCAGTGAGCAACTGTCGCACTCTCCCATTAAGTGACCCTCCTTCAAAAAGCTCCTAAAGATTGCCAAGGAATCTAGTGGATAAAACATCAGTTCCAATGGATTCCTGACTCTCTAAATTCCAATACTCCATAGGCCTAGATTTCCACAGAAACTTCTAGCAATTCCAAGGGCATTTCTAACCCAGATTTCCCTACTTGCCTAAAAGAGAATCTTGAGTACAATTTCTTGCTTGGGTGTCATAATTCAGAGTGATTTCAGCCTATAACTCACAAAAATTGAGGGTCACCTTTTGTATAAAGATTTCAAAAATCAATTTTACCATCTTACCCTTCTAATAATCATTTGAGGCTATTTGAGGTCAATAAAATCTTGTTTTCATCAACCTACCCTTATCATAATTTGGTTCCGACTAATCCATTATGGCTGGAACATCCGAGACTTTTAAAATGTACCTTAATTTTACATAATTCTAAGTGCAGGAACCCTGAGAAATGAATTGCATAGTAAGGGGTCGAATTCCCCTAAAAATCATCACTGCACATTATTGAGTCAAAGACTTTAGCGTTTTGGCTCATTAATGCTTATAAATGTATTCATATTTAAGGGTTATTTAACAAATCCTTCAATTTGAATATCCCATATGCACCCAATACACCCTCCCTAAGATCAATTTCAAATGTCCATGGACCTCCCATACAACCTTAGATTTGGCGCAAGGCTTATCAACCTTAGATTTCTATCAACCAATCAAAGTGGATGGAGTTGTCCCCATGTAACATGCTCAACCCTTGATTCCATACACCCTTTTACACCCACTTTGGATTGAAATATGAATTTCAAACCTCTATGGTACCCCCATGTAGCCCTAGCTCTAGCACATCTAACCCTAGCCCTTGATTCCATACAACCAATCAAATTGATTATTGAATGGATAAACCTAATCTCTCCCCTTGCTCCCTTAAACCCTAAACTTTATCTCAACCTTTCATTTGTTGCAAACCATAAACTTTATCTCAACCCTTCATCTAACACTTATCACTTGAGGTTAAATTCCAACCCCTAATTGGATCCAACCAATGGGGGGGGGGGAGCCTTGCTTCTCACACCATGTAATCCTATCCCTCCACCTCCCATCCTCTAAGGCTTAATCCAAGCCCTTAACCTCACCAATTTGAGCCTATAAATACCCCAAATTTTGTGCAAGAACAAGGCTAAGAAAAAAAATCAAGAGAGAAAAAGAAGAACAAGGAGAAGCTCAAGTGTGCAATCCCTAACCCTAACCCTAAGTAAGGTAAGACTTAACCCTACCTTAGTTAATGTCTAGTTAGTCATTTCTTTCATAAGCCATACTGCTTTAATGTTTTAAATAGTTTAGTTATACTCATCATAATTTGGGTAACATAGTGGAGACACAAGTTGTCTCTGTTGCTCTTATTTTTTACCTTCAACCACTCTAGATTTTTCTACCAAGCCAAATTGGCTAAAATTTTAATGACAGGCTCCTGAGAGGGAAGTCTACCTATAATAAATATTTTGTGAATTTTATAGCATGTTTGGGTCTCAGAATAGTCCCTCTAAACATGCCCTAAAAATTGATTTTTTTTGAGTTTTTAATCTTCAAGCATGCTTGTTTATTTTATTTTGATTTTTATAGATATCCTCTTATGTTAATTTTAGATATGTGATTCTCCATATGTCCTAGTTCCCAATGCCAAAATTTTTCTGATGCCTAATCGTTATAATGCCTGAATTTTAATTCAGCTTGTTCAAGCATGCTTGTTTTTATGGTTTAGGTAGGCCCACAGAGGTGCCTAAGCATAAGGATAGATCTCAGAAGTGCTTAAGCCCAATTAGGCATTAGGCTTGCATAAACCATAAAAGCAAGTCATCATAATCCCTTTTCAACATAGACCTTTATAAAACTATAAAGCATGTATGTTCACGAGAAGCCACCCTAAAAATGGTGGGTATTTAGGGTGCCTAACACTTTCCCTAAATGAAACAAAACAACTTATCCATTTTCTTTGGAAAGTAGATCGATTTTAGGAGTTCAAGCCCTAGAACTTTAGGTCTAGACTCCTCATCCTTCCCAAGGAGGGGAACGGATGTCCAACTCCATCGGTTAATCCCGAGTTCGTGGAGACTCCCAAGAAAGCCTAACCTCAGATGGTTAGCATGCGTCTATCCTCCTATAACATTGTTAGGTTTATGTATTGTCAATTTTCATGCACAAAACAGATGTAAGTACATGCAGTGGTCATGTGTATAGGACTTTTATATGTAACTTGTATATTTATGTACGTCCAAGAAGAGAGTCTGGGAAAGTTTCAAGAAAATAGAATCGAAGCCGGTATAACCATGTTAAAGAGACTTAAGCATCATAGAAGAATCTCAAGTCTCAAACTACCTCAAGGAAGCCAACACATTAGTTTCATGCACAAAAAGGTAAATCAGGTATATAAGACCAAATCGTAGGTGTGTGTGTGCTAACAAAACCCCAAGACCATGATTAACCCTAAGAATCACTTAGAAGACTTAATTAAGATCTAACTGAAGCGCACAAAGAGTCTAATGCTCACAAGGAATGCCTAAATCACCTTAGTAGGAATTATACTACAATATATACATGGATGAAAATATCTAAAAGTCTATTTTTCAACAAAAAAAATGCCAAAGGATTTTGAGTTTTCTAGAGAAAGTTATTGTTGTTTTACCAAGAGGTGTTCATGCTGAAATCTTGGGGAGTGTGGGTGCTCGCAAGCAATGGTGGGAAACCATGTAGGGGTACTTGGATCGCCCGAGGGTTGAGATGGACACCTGAGGTCCCAAGGGTTAGAATTATGAATATTGTTTTTTGACTGTTGGGGACTTGGGAAGGTCATGGCTCGCCTTTATGAGGTTGGAACATGTCCTAAATGAGTCAAGAACTCTCCCATAACTCCTCTATGTCATTCTTGATCATTCTACTCATGAAAATAATTTGAAAACCCTCTCTACGTGAGGTGTTCTTAAGCTAGATAAGTAAAATCATCAAAGAAGAGAAAAAGCAAGTCTTGAGAAGCAAAGATTGGCTTATTCATCATCTAAGACTTGAAGAATAGCCCTTGAAGCATTCAAGGAGCCTTAGAGAGCAAGAGCCCAACTTGGGAAACATCATAGAGAGCTCTCTTCAACCGGTATGAAGACCATAGTCACATTTTCCTATTAAGAGGCTAAGAAACACAACCAATCTACATTTCTATCCATCACTAGAGTATGTCTGCTAAAGCCACTAGCCGTGAAAGCTTTCATTGAAGACACCAAAAATTACATTGGGAGTTCGCCAAAGACACCGAACTCGTGAGCTCTTGTCAGAGACACCAAGTGTGAAGTCACCTCTACCGGAGACACTAGCAGTATGGTCTTGTTGATGTACCTTGTAATATTTAGGAAGTAACTATTAATAAAATCAACACACCTCTAGAGTGGGCATTAGAGAGTGGACGTAGGCCGGTATGTCAAACCACTATAAACACTTGTGTCTTTGTGGTTGCATGCTTAGTGGTTGTTTTCTAATTTTCATATCATAATTAGGAATAAGTATCAAGGACTTAGTTGAATTTTTAATTTAGAATAATTGAGAACATTGCATATTTGTCTTGAAATCAACAGAGAATTGATCACCTAAGTGTTCATGCTTATATTGATTGCCCATCACACTAAATTTCCATATCATATTTGATCACAAGCATCTAGGCCTTAGTTGAACTTGTAAATTGGTTTAATCCTTAACATTAATAAATACATTGAATTTGCAATTTATAGATCACTTTAGGACTTCACTCAATGTACTAAACTTAAGTGATCATATTGTGGGGTAATTGGGAGTGACTTTAACTATGGTTAATATAAAAGGATTAATCAAAAAACCATAGGAAACTTATCAACCTTGCTCCCACTCTACTATAGATAACACTATACTACATGATGAAGCCTCGTGGTCTATGATAAGTTCATAGAAAAGAAATTTACTTAAGTAAAAGAATTTTCACTGCACATTAAGAAAAAAAGGGTTACATAATAATTAAAAAGGAATAAAAAATTGTAGATATCTTATTCACCCCCCTCTAGAAATTTCAAATATTGCTCGAAGACATGGAAGGGACCTGCAAGACCCTGACTAGGCCCCTCAGATCTCGATGTCCATAGAATGGAGATTATGCTACAGACTTGTTTGATCTCTGAAAATATACATCATTTAATTGTTATAAATAAATTATTTTCTTTGTCTATACATGTTGATATACTGTCCATAAAAACTGTGGGCATCACGGAAAGACCAAGTGGTCTGCCTGCCCCACTTTAGGGAACCGCACCCGACCAACTTGGATCGGCCTCTAGGATTTAGTTTAGAGTCACCACCAACTTGGGCTTTTACAGGTGGGGTTGGACGCTTGCCTCTTTTCTAAAGGAAAGGAGGATTGTAGGCCTTGCAGCCCGGCTAGGCATTTAGGCCTAGGGTTGACTCTTAGACTGGCCTAGTTTTTAAGGATTCGGGTCAGCTGCTTGGTTGTAATTAGGGAAGGTGTTAGGCACCTCAATTACCCACCTTTAGATACTGTTAGGTCAGAGGAGCCCAAGTTGGGATTTAAATGATATATACATAGTGAGTTATGGTCTAGATAAGATAGATGACTAATTAAATATAGATCACAGGCAGAAAAGAAAATAATTGGAAATAAATAACAGAAAAAATACCATAATGCAAAGAAAGGACTTATCAAAATTCAATCAGACACTTAAGTAACTTAATTAAATAATAGAATAGAAATAAAAGTCAAATAAATTTCATGGAGAGAATTAAAATTCTGGGATTGCCCCTGATTCTATGTACATAGTGTGTGAACACACTTATTTTAGGAGGAAAGATGGGCCCACTTTTGAGGTCAAATGACCTCATCTTGGGCTAAATTTTGGTAGGTAGGTGGGTTAGGGAGATAATGATTTATATTCAAAACTTTAACACCCCATTATTTCCTTAGAAAGACATGTAGTAGTCATGCTAAAAACACAAAAATGACTGGTCTAGGTTATTACAACATGGGGGGATCTACCTAGCATAAAATAAAAGGGGAAATGAGGGGACCAACCTGACCAAATGTTTGTCTCCTTTTCTCTTCCTTCTCTTTCTTCTTTCTTTCTTTCTCTTTTCTTTCTTTCCTCTTTTATCCTTATTTCTCTCTTTTTTATTTCTCTTTCAATCAAGTTTTTCTCTCTCCTTCCCTTCAATGAATTAGGGGGGAGGTTATAGGTGGGGACCAAAGGAGGTGAGGTGGAGAGGGTGAATGAGTGGAGGGGAGTGGGGGTGAGGTGTGATGGAAGTGTCTAGAAGGGAGTGAGGTGGAAGGGGCAGCTAGTTGGAGGCCATGAGGAGGT